>JAECUM010000666.1:0-118395 GCA_016617855.1 Megalonaias nervosa
TAAAAGGGGGAACTAATTTGATATTTCCTAAAATGTTAAAATGTGAATTTGCACGAGAAGTGGAATCATGCCTGTCACTTGCCAGATCCAATTCTTTCAGTTTAATTTGAAATTCTTTTACATCTTTCTCTTTTTGCATCTGTCTGTCTCTCTCCCTTTCTTCTAATTGCATTTGTTCTTTTTGTAATTGTATTTGTTCTTTCTGCAACTCCATTTCTTTATCTTTTTCTCTTTCCTGTAAATGCATTTGTTCTTTTTGTAATTCCATTTGTCTTTCTTTTACCCTTTCTTCTATTTGTCTTTCTCCCTCTCTCTTTCCTGTCTAACTTTCTCCTCCTTTTCAGATTGTAATTTCATTTGTTATTTTTGTAATTCTATTTGCCTTTCTTTCTCTCTTTCCTTTTCCTATCTTTCTTTCTCCTTTTCTTCAAATTGTAATTTCATTTGTTCTTTTTCTTTTTCTCTCTGAAACTCGAGCTTCCTCAACTCTGCTTCCATCTTGTATTTCATTTTTAGTTCCACTATCTTAATTTCAGAGTCTGTCATAGTCTTACTGACAGATGCCAAAACACATTTGTCAGAAATATTCTTTCCTACCAAATATTGAATTAAAATATTTTTAATTTCTTGTTTTGTCAAGGAAGCTTTTGCTTCAGAAAGATCATACTTTCTGGCAAGTTCAAGCAACTCATCCTTTTTCAAACTATCCAGCTGATCCAAAGTTGGACTAGAAAGAAAACTCTCCACTTTTGACATTGTGAAAGAAATCCTGTTGTTTTCACTAAGGATTTCAAGTAAATTGCAAAATAGAACTTGGAATTTGAAACTAGGAAAATTTAAATTTCAATTTTTAGCCAATTTCATATATCAGCCAATTTTCATATATCAGCCAATTTCACATATCAGCTAATTTCATATATCCCAAAGGACAAGCAATCCAGTTTTCTTTATGTTGCGTATCGGCTCATTTAAAGTAACATAAAGAAAAGAGCGAAGACAACAAACTTTGTAAGTTTTAACAAAAATAATTTATTTCCCTAGAAAACACGGTGAAAAGGTGAAAATATGAAATAGGACTTACGATTTGCGAAGAAAATCCAAAAATTTGTCCTAAAATTGTGAAAAACACATAAGTCCTGTAAATAAACAGTTCTAATTGAAGTAGTCTGAATCTCAATTCCGTTCCAAGATGGTGGATGATGACGTCAGACGAAGGTTTTACACAAATGTCCAGAATTTTCACTTTGAATCACAATTTGTACTGTTCTGTTCCAATTTAGAATTAATTTCACCAAATGTCTTTGTCCAAAGCCAGTTGTGTAGTTCTCCAGGGAAAATAATTATTATTTAAAAGGTAGATGAAATACAGCTATCATCAATAACAAAACACATATCATTCTACAGTCGTTCTACAGACGTACGAATGAACAACTCTTTCCAGCACAAAAGAATACCTTCTTCTCAAGGTATTAGAAACTCTATAAGATGTTAAAATGTGACTCCCTCTAAGGTGTTAAAATATGACTCTAGACTATTTCGCAGGTACCTGAGTATTTAAGGCAAACTAAAACATCATTTCATGTACACGCACAAAGAACACATGGCGATTTCGAAATCTCACCACATCGCAGTACAGAATGTCAACAAGTATTATTAGAAATGACCGTGGTCACAACCAATCATTTACATAGCTTTTGCCAACTGTTTATTTGAAACGACAGACCGACATGCGAAAATCGTGCTTACGTGAGTCACATTTACGTTCTAAATAAACACGATGTTTCTATCAAAATATCAGACCCTGTGAACATAATCATCATCATAATAATAACTATATTGAATGATATAAAAATGAAATAAAAATGAAATAGAAAGAATTCAAATTTTAACACACATGTAATTAAACTACATGGTCGTAACAACATACATACATACATACATACATACATTCATACATACTTACGTACATACATACATACTGTTATGAGTTTATGCTCTTAAAATAAGTGACAGAAAAGAGTGAAAAAGTAACAAGCTTTGTAAAATTCTCAACAAATAATTTATTTCCCTAGAACACAAATTTAAAGTGATTAGAAACAAAGAACTTGCAGTATTGCGAATTAAATAGCAAAATAGTCATAGAATTACAGACACAAGTCCTAACAATAAAAGTTCTAAATAAACTTTAGTAGAAATCCAAGTTAAGTCCAACGCTGAAGGTATTGATATGCATTTGTTGGCCTATATTGTGTTGTTCTACCAAAAGTCTTTTGTTGAAACACAGTAATAAAATTCCAAGTTTGAATTCACTATAAATATCAGTGAATGTCTCAGTCCAAAAGTATTTTTTATTTATGAGCACTCTGTATTTCCAGAGAAAAAAAATCACTGAATTTAATAATTTGAAGAAATAAATTCAAGCTCAAATGAACTTTTGGACACAACAATAATACAGAATTTATTCTGCTAGATCTTAAAGCATGAATGAAAATATTTCCATTAACAAGATTATATAGTCTTCTACTTGAATTCAGGTCACAATTAGCACTTTTTAAAAAAATATTACCTAATGGAAAATAACCTTCTAGAAGGTTCATAATGTTCACAGGATAAAATGTTGTTATAATTAGAAATCTATTGTTAAAATTGTAATATAGAACCTGGACTGTCAGGTACACCAGGTAAAAGGGGAATTCCAATAACCTGGATGCAGACCCAACTAAATATGTTTATTTCTATTAATAATGAACTTGATATCAAACCCACACACATAGAGAATATTTTAGCTATGTATTATTTACAGAATAAACAAAATCAGTAAATCAGGTCAAGTAGAAAAACAAACTTTATTTTGGATAATTAAATGAAATTTTGTTAAAAAAACCACAGCCTAACACACAAACAATGCGAATCACACACACACACACACACACACATTCTAGTATTTGGTGGATATCGAGGTCTTGGGTATGTAACCGTGTTCCGAGGACATTTGTTCTGGCAATCTTAGAGCGAAAAGAAATACAGTTTGAGGCAGTAAATTAATAGCAAATGGTGATGTATCAAGGAGGGAACTGTGTTATCGATTCTAAGGAATATGAAATTTAGCATAGCAAGCGAGGACACACACATTTACACAAATATTCTATGTAATCCATGCAAACTAAGGACACAAATAACTATTGACCACAACATGGAAACTGTAGACAATGTGACATCATGGCCAGCTGTGACACCCATTGTCTTGCGAAATGAAAATAAAGAGAAACATTATTAAGCCATACATGAACTGTTCAGACTAAGAGGGTTGGTGCACTCAGATGTAATTGTGGTTCGTATTTTCATCTCAGAAATATCTTTAACTGTTTTGGGTATAAAAGGCCGATGACATTATGATTATCCCGGCTCTAAGTAAGCCATCAGTCTTTAATTGTTACTTCATACAACAATGTGGCAGGCTGGTGACTCCATACTGTTCATAGATGTGTTAGACGGAAGCACAGTACTGGGATTGTTAATATGCTCATGTATCAAAACATGTATTGTTATATTGTAAGTGTGCCTAAATTGATAATATCAAGAACAATTTATATATGACATGAACCAATTCTACTAAATCTTAAACCATTATATAATTCATGCAGTCTGAACTGATTTTCCTTGTTGGTATTATGACTGTATTTGATTTAATTGTTTCACAATAGTTAATATGTATGAAAATTTTTTTGTAACTTTGGCATAAGAATTTAATGAATTCTTTTACACTGATTCTCTCTACTATTCTTTAACGAAAGAAAAAAATGATTTTCAAAAATCATGAAGACTGTCAACTGTGGTTTATCATAGTCGAAGAAGATATCTTTAAACATATATAATCAAATATCAAATACAAAGGATACACATAATTGTTGAGAAAATAGAGACTGCAGACATAATGGACAATGATGACACATTTACAGACAGAAAAAATATCAATACAAACTAAGGATGCACACAATTATTGAGAAAACATGAAGAATGAGGACCTTTGTAAATCATGGACAAAGAGAACATATTTACACATCTAGTCTAAATGATTAGTACAAACAAGGGCTCACATTACTAACAAAATCACTGAGACTGTGAACATTGGTACGTCATTGACCACGAAGATGCATTTACACATCTAGTCTGAACTATCAATACAAACTAAGGATGCACACTATAAGATAAAATCACGCAGACCGTGGACATTGGTACATTATGACCAACGAGGACATGTTTGCATATCTAGTTTAGTCTTAACAATCAATACAACTGCTCAGGTGGTCTTGTGGTTAGAGTGTCTGCCTCGGATGCAGGAGGTTGTGGGTTTGAACCCAGGTCGAGTCATAACAAAGACATAAAAATGGTACTAACAGCTGCCTCGCTAGGTACTCAGCATTAAGAGGTTAGTGTTAGGACTAGTCGGGCTGGTGTCAGAATAATGTGACTGGGTGGGACATAATGCTACATGTCTGTTGGGTGATGCTTCAGTGCTCAACATCACTATAAACTGCCACACTGCAGACATCGTAACGATATGACTGAAAGATTGTTAAAGGTACATTGAAATCAAATCCAAATCACATGCTAGTATAACTGTTACCTCCATAAGGGTTTCATCTACAATTGTTCTTTACGGCAATTACATTATTATTTGAATATGTATCTTGTTGTTATTGACTGACAGATCAATTTATTGATTGACTGATTGTCCTGCAATTAGACTTTAGTACGACATAACACGCTTCAGACTAATCCACCGCTTTCGAGAACATACTGTAATAAATTTGGAGAATGCACATTTGGTTAGAGTGCCCAATTGTAAGAATTCTTAGATTTGTGTGATTACTTGTTTGATTATTGGAACTCAGTGCAATGGAAATATTCCTTAGCCTGAAATAATTAGACAATTAGTAGGAGCAAACGTCATGGAGTGAAGTGTTAGTGAGCTTCCATGATGCCATGGTTAACTTTTAGTGACTTCAGGTCAAAAGCGCCAGAGAGTCCCTGGAGTACCATAGTCCCTGTTAAAACCTAGTGGTGTACATTGGTGGTGTGACTGCAGTGGCATTGTTTATTGTGGAGACCGGTAAATTACACAAAGGAATAAACAAGAAGGGACTTGGTAGATGCCGTTTATGTCACCATGGTGGCAGATGTGATGCACTTGTACTGGTGAAATGTGCCTTGAAACCATAAATTGACTGACCTTAGGTGGCGCAGTAAAAATAGTTCCATGTTAAGGGATAGTTGTATAGTTTCTACGGTGTGAACTGCTGACAGTACGGACAGTTGATGAAGAGAAACCATGCAGATGTGTGGTTAATAGATATTTGGCAAGTTGTGAGACCTGTGGTGTTGCATTGATTAGCGAAAAATTTATGCATAGAATGGACACATCAGGCTTTCTAATTTACAACTGAAGTTTTATAGAAGTCTTTGGAAATTTGGGGTAAACTTATGATTTCTAGCGGAATCACGCCAGGGTTTGATGCCATTCAGTCAAGCAAATACCTCCCAGGCTTGTAACAATATCATTTGGCTGGATTTGAGCATTTATGGCAGGAAACTCACCTTATCGGCAATGACTATTTGCTTTTTGACAAAATAGAGTAATATCTTCGTCATTTGGGCATTCTTACAGTTCACCTTCCAATTCACTTAGTTTATACATTTGCTAATTCAAGGTACCTCGTAAAGGTGTTTTGTATCACTGATTGGAAGTTTTAAAGTTTTTTTCTGTGTCGCCTTCTGTGTAAAACATACTGAAAAAATACTAAATGTGTAAGAATATTACAGTTTAATGCAGCTTTAAATAAATGTTCATTTAAGTTATAAATACAAGTTGGTCCAGTAGAACATCCTGAGCGTTTTGGCTATTGTTAAAAACCTCTTTAAATTTGGGGGAAAACAATATAGATTGACACCTTGTGTTTACATTTTGTGTATTGTTTTAATAAGACTTCGTTTACAACAGAACTATCGATACAAACATTATTCATGATATGTTAAGCAAAGTCATCAAATCACCAACTGAAGCAAGTATATACATTTAAAAGAACATTGGATGCATTCAACAGTTTATGATTGCTTGCACGTGAAGTCGCAGGTCTTAAGAGCGTGATAATGAAAAACATATTGCTGTAATTAAATGTTTCATTTTGGGACTGATCATCTTGATGATAAATGTTTGTCCTCTATATAATATATTTATCTTTCTATATATATTTACATAAGTTCTGTGTGTGTAACTTCCAAATTTGGTTAGTGATAATTCGATCTCACCTTAGCGGGATTTTTCACTTGATTCACATCTATTCTCTCCTATTTGAATTCTAAGTAGGCAAATGATGAAATAGGGGCAGATATAGCTCATTTAGTAGTCATAAAATAAATTTTGCATGTCAAGGATGTCTTTTCAATATCTTTACATGTGTAAAATCTCCCCGCAAATAGGACATTTTAACTTTACAGATGGGTCGGATAATTAGGCAATTTCGGTACAATACTACAATGAATTCATGTGCATTTCCAATAGCATTTTGATGTACTTCTTTTGTACATGTCATAGATTTATTTGCATGTATTGGATGTGTATGGTATGAATGTATCGTGAGTTTCCCAAAACTATTGTCTCACATGCATGAAATATTAAAAAAAATACCAGGGACTGTTATATGCACCAGCTTTTCTTATAGTTAGCTAACTTGTTGGTATTTGATGCTTGGATCTAAAGGGAGATAATACGTTTTTACAATGTGTAATTTAATAGCGGAGATATTTCTACAATTTTCCACTGGGCAATCAAGGACATGGTTTTGGGCATGTGTATTGCTAGCTTTGGAAGAAAGATACACTCCAAGATTGCGATCAAGTACCAAGTATGTAAATGGGGACCTTCCTACAAATCATGATTTTACATTATTCTAGGCTAAAATAGTTGGTAGAAGCAAGATTTTACCAATTTTCCAACCAAGGACATCCTCAGTTGGAGGTGTGTCCTTGGTACATTGGTGTGTAATCTCATGAATGTCCTCGGTTTACACACACACACACACACACACACACACACACACACACACACACACACACACACACACACACACACACACACACACACACACACGGTTTTATCCTAGGTACCTAATGACATGCAAGAAGGGCACCACAACATAGGTTCTTGGTACTTCAGTTTCTGTCTTGTGATATCACCATTTCTGCCAAATAATTGCCATGGGTTGCCCACAGTTTATAAGAAGCAAGATAACAGAGACAAGGCCATCATATATAGCTGTAATTTAAGCATTATGGTTGAATAATTCTTGTTCAGTAATTGTGAGTGTCAATGTACACATCAGGGTGCTGTAACAATTTTATATCTTTTCTTTCAATATTTTAAATTACTTTGGTCATATGCTGCATTAAGAACAAGTTCATGTGACAGACCTCAAGGGGACACCTCAACTACTCCTGATTGCTGGATTAAATTCTGCTTCAACGGTATTTTTTATTAAACAGCTGTCATTGGAGGATTACAGTTAATGTACCGTTCAGATCTCACAAGAGATAGGATTTCATCAATATGCCACGATCATTTAGAAAAAATGATACTTAATCCTTCTTTAGGGTGCTTTTTCAGATCCTGAATTGATCCTAAAGATAGCCGACTGTTTTTTGTCAATAGTTAATATTGTTCTATGACTTGTTAATGGATATGTATAGAACTATTAGTATATTGCCATTGGAATTTTCTTTATTAGTGTTGTCTGTTGGACTCTGATGGCTGTACTGATCAGAAAATACAGTGGTCTGAAAATGTTTAGAGAGATAGGACATGGGTACAAATTGCAATTCAGGACAGATGTATATCCGGGATTGTTTTCATTTATACCATGCTGTAGTGGTTAGACATGCAGGGTGAATACACTTGTACGTTTTTCCTACAAAATTACAAACTTTCATTATTTGTGCAGATTTATTTTGAAAATATTTTGTGAATTTTTAAAGCAGTATTTGCTTACTGAATAATTTATTCCGTATACACAATTTTATACCCTATGTCAGTAGTGGTGGGAGTTTATAAGAATCATCATGTTACTTGCCTTTCTGTCCATTTTATAGTCAGATTGTGAACACAACTAATCCTACAATTTTTGATAGATTGGCATGAAATGGGGTAAATATTATGGTTATCACAGGAACATGCACTTGTCAACAAATCACTGCTACCCAGTTTTTAAAAAGTTATTGCCCCATTTTGATTTACAGTGTATGACAAAATACAGTGTATGACAAAATATTGTGAATGCATTTAATCTTTATTCTGTGGATTGTTGTGAAACTAATTAAAAGTTACGATAATCATTTAAAAATGCTCATATCAATAAATCATTTGTTTTTTGTAAAATTTTTTGTTAGAGTTATTGCCCATTTTGTCTTGTAGCTTCATGTAGTGTAACTGTATGTCAAAATCTTGTATATGCAGTTAGTTTCTGATGGATGGTTGTGGTGCCTGAACACATTATGGTCATCATCAGAACATATGTTTAATGAGAAAACACTGCTTTTGTGACTTTTGTTACAGTTATTGTCCTTTTTAACATCATGTTTGACAGAATCTCATGAATGCAGCTAGCTTTAGTTTTCCATTGATTGCCATGAAACTATGTACAAGTTATGGTTGTTATTTGAAGATGCATCTAGCAACAAATTCCTGACCTACTGCAATTTTGGACGAGTTGTTGCTCTTCTGTCCTGCACCTGATTGCTGTGCAAGACAGGGTCTTCTGAATGCAGCTGGTCTTGCAATTTTTTTTATGCATTGCTGTGAAATTTGCATATATTGGTCCTCTAAAGATGCACATAAAGACAAATCTTTGTGCTCCTATGATTTTCTTTAGAGTTATTGCACTTTCTGATTCAAAGCTGAATGTGGTATAAAATAGAATTTTGTGAATGCAACCACTCTTATAATGTTCAGTGGATTTCTGTGAAACTCAGTACATGTTATGGTCATCATCAGGAGAAATGCATGTTGACTGGTCATTTATCGTGAACTATTTACAGGAGAGTTATGGTCTTATTATATGTCCGCCATAAGGCAAAATGTATTATGTTACATTTTCCACCCACCATCAGTTGATGTTTTTAGTTTCCACACAATAACTTGAGTTGTTCACAGTTAATAAATTTTGTGGATGGTTTGGACTTGGGAATGGAAGAAACCTATCAGTTTTGGGTTCAAAATTATGACTGAAAGAAGAAAAAAAGTGTCTGCACAATAACCAGAGTTCTCCAAAATCTACAGTTACCAGACTTTGTGGATGGCTTGCACTTGGCATAAGGAAGCCTATATATTTTGTGGTCAAAAGGTCGAAGGTCAGGGTCACTGTGACTGAAAGAAGAACGATAGTTTTCACACAGTAGCATTACTTGTACAACACATATTTCGACCAAAGTTTGTGGATTGTTTCCACATGGGGTAAGGAAGAAGCCTACTGGTATTGAGATGAAAAGGTCAACATCACTGGCTGAATGCAGAAAAATGGTTTATGCACACAAATTTCATTTGCTGGCCATGCACATTCACCAAAGTATGTGAAGGATTTACATGTTGGTTAAGAAAGTAATCAGTTGATTTGGGGGTCAAAAGGTCAATGGTCAAGGTCATTTTACCTGAAAGAAGAGAAATAGTTTTTACATGGTAACATTATTTCTACATCACAACATCGCAGACCTGGACTAAACTTTGTGGATGGTATTCACTCAGGTTAAGGAAGAAGCCTGTGGTCAAAGTTTAAAAAAATGGTTTAAGCACAAACATTTCAGTTATCAATCATGTATATTTGCCAAAGTGTGTGTGTGATTTACTCATTGATTAAAAGAGAAGCCTACTGATTTTGGGGTTGAAAGGGCAAAAGTGAAGGTCACTGTGACTGAAAGAAGAAAAATGGTTTCCCCAAAGAAACATTAGTTCTATATCAAAAACCAGGCCCAAGCTTTGTAAGTGCTTTTCACTTTGGTAAGGAAGAAGCTTATTGATTTTGTGGTCAAAAGGTTAAATATCAAGGTCACTGACTAATAAAATGGTTTTGTTTGACAGCTTTAGTTCTGAATTGAGTACCTTGAGTCTGTGGGGGGCCTGAGAGTGTATGGATGATGTACACATTTAATAAGAAAGAAGCCTATTGATTTGGGGTCAGAAGGTCACAGGTCAAGGTCACTGACTGGAAAATGGTTTTGTGTTACAGCAATTGTTCTGAATTGGGTACCTTGACCAAAGTTTATGGGGGTGTGTTTACAATTAAGATGTAGAAGAGGCCTGTTGATTTTGAGGTCAAGGGCAAGGTTATTATAAGCTCCAGAAAAATTAGAATGCTGGAGAGGCAGTGCTATATTTATGTAAGAAATTTGTTCAACATTCCCCTACTTGTTTTTCACCTTAGATGCATAACTTTATCACTTAACATTAGCAATTCTGCATTAAAAAAGTTGACACAACTCATAAAAAGGTCCATTTGAAATAGCATTTAAGTGACAGGGTCTTACACATCTCAGGTTGCACTTAAAATTTCAAGAATATGCATTTTTACAGGAAAATAGTATTGTCATCCTGGACCATCATTGACACATCATTTTTACCTCTGTATAGAGGTGTAAATGATTGATTGATTCACATCAGATTGTGACATTTCTTTTCCCTGATGCAAATTTATTTTTAGTTGAAGTCAGTAATTTCTGATTCATCATTGTGCAGTACATCAGCACCGAGATGATGTATTGATATAACTCTGAAAATATTGTGACTTATGATACACATAAGAAAAAAGAGATAAAAGTAGAACTTTTATTTTAAAAAAGCTGTATGTTTTCTTTCTTTTCCCATAAAATGCAATGAGTAGTAAACAGTAAACTGGTCCAGATAACATTAAACATGTATTGCGACTCTATGGTCTTAAACTGTGGAACAGAAAAGAGTGAAACCAACCAGTTTTGTAAAATTCAACAAATAATTTATTTCCCTACAATAAAAACTGAAAATTAAAAAAGAACTGACAGTAATACAAATTAAATCCCAAATACTCCTAAAAGATTTATCACAAGTCCAAATTTATGAAGTTCCCCCTGAATTCTGGTGATATTCCAAATAAGTTCCAATATTGAATGTGTTGATGTGCATGTGGTCTTGAATATGGTTATGTGCCACTGGCCTGTTGTGTGGTGATGTGCTGACAGTCTTTTGATGTATCACAGTAATATAATGCAAAAATATTCTTGTCTAAAATCGTTATAATTCCGGATTAATATTCCAGTCCAAGATTTGTATTTCCAGTGAAGAAGAATATGAATAAATAATTACACCCAAATGAAAGACTCTACACAACAATAAGACTGATTCTGCCTCAGATGTTAAATGCAAGATTAAGTAATTTCTCAGTTAAAACATTATATAAAAAGATGAAACACAAAAGTAGAACCATGGTTAGGGTCAAAAGTTCATTTCTAGAATATTCTAAGTTGTCAACAAGATAAGGTTTGTTACTAAAATTATAATAAAAATCATGCTAAACATCAAGTAGACCAGGTATTTCCATGGGGAATATCAATGTACAGGTCTGTCGGTGATCCTGGTCTTTAGAGCCATGGTAGCTCGTTTGGTTGAGCATTAGACTCTTAATCCAAGGGTCACAGGTTCAATACCTGTCATGGCCAGGCAGGGTCAGCTGCATACATGCCGTGGAATAAAAATACAATTTTAAAGACAGTGTACCAAAATACCATTTTATAGCTTAAATATGTAACTTTTAGAAAATAAAATTTTAAAACATTTTTTTCTTTTTAAAAACTAAAATACCCTGGTAGTTTTACATTTTCTATTGGTCAGAGCAGAAGTCTCAAACACGCAGCCCATGGGCTGCATGCAGCCCACCAAGCTGCATCCTGTGGCCCTCAAAATGATTGGCATCACAAGGTGTCATGAGAGATAATGAAGGTGCTGCAGCCATTGGGCATTTGAAAATGCCCTCATGCGGCCTTCAGGGTGGTTTGAGTTTGAGACCCCTGGGTTAGAGTGTCTGGCTCAGATGTGGAAAGTTGAGGGTTCAAACCCCAGCCGAGTCATACCAAAGACTTACAAATATGGTACTAACAGCTGCCTCAATACTGGCACTCAGCATTAAGAGGTTAGTGTTAGGATGGTCAGCCTGGTGTTCATATAATGTGACTAGGTGGGGCATAATGCTACATGTATGCGGTATGATGCCCCAGTGCTAGACATCACTATAAACTGCCACACTGCAGACATCGTAGTGATATGACTGAAATATTGTTAAAGCTATGTTAAAAGTCCAAATGTTCTGGGAACTGAAAATGTTATACTGGGGAAATCATGTATGCCTGAGTTATGAAATTGACTAAGGAATACATCTCAGGTCCAACTCAAACTACTCCTCAAGGTGAACTTAATTTGGAGAAGTATTGGAGAGCAGTCAGCAACTTTACAAACCTAGCCGCAGGAAAACTGAAGTTAGAACTTCTTTGCAGGCTGAGCATGGTTGTCATGTCATTGCCACATTATAATTCTGACACAGAGAGGACATTCTCCATTTCATTGACAAAATAGAAAGTGATTCAGTGGGAAACTCTTGGTCATAAAACCACTGAGAGCTAAAGATAATTCTATTTCTAGTAGTTTGGTCCAAATTTGAAGTTTCTAGCACTGTTTGTTCAAAAGTTATAATGATTTTACTAAAATTGGACAACAAAACACCTGGAACAATTTGTTTACTTCACATGTAGAACATGTACTTCAGCGTGCAATTTCTCATGAAACGGTTTGTTTCATCAACAAGTTTTTTCCAGATTAAATCATTCCAAACTAACTCAAAGTAATGTTATGCATCGGCTTCTTCTGGGTGTTGAACAGTTGCCCCTTCTATCAATTTAAATTGTGGCTGCAACCGAGGTGAAAAATCATCCCAGACCCATTCCTCTTGAAAGCCTTAAAAGTCAGCTTCATTCTCCGAATCACTGTCGAAAGTGCATAAAGCCATGCATCATCTCTTTCATCAACTAGATTCAATTCTAACCCATCATTTAAGTCAATATTATCAACAGAATCATCCAAATCATCAACTTCAATGTCGCTACCCTCACTATCAACATCCATGTTTACATCTGAGTTGTCGTCCATCATTTTATCGATCGATTTTCAAGCCAACAATTTCTTTTCCAACCACGTTTTTTTTAAATTCACTGCGCATGCGTGCTTTAACCATTTCCAGTGTTGGTGAAGAAGTACACAAGTATTTGTGATGTATAACATGTGTTTCTAGAGACGCTACACACATACGTAGTAGAGTACAACCATAGTCGTATTCAGGATAAAATGGGATACTACGACCACAGGCGTATTCAGGATAGAATGAGATATTACGCCGGTAGTCGTATTCAGGATAAAATGGGTTAAGTGTGAAACACAGCAAATGTCATCAGTGGTCACAAGTCATTCATCTTATGAAGGAAACTAAGATTGCATTTGATGACAAATCTATGTCATACAACTCTACATCTGTTATTTAATAGTCAGTACTCTGACTTTTGTTAATTATCACTGCTACATTTTCCAACATTGTTCGATACATCATTAAAACGTGCTTTTGTTTTTATAGTTAGCAATGGGTAACATATTTTAGGAAAAAATTCATGGTTTCTTTTCAGTGTCAAATTTATGTTGATAAAAAACTCTTCTAGGTTAGAGACCAGTCTATTGATAAAATTTTTAAAATCTACTGGTTTGATGTCGGGGTTCTGTCTACTGGTTTGATGTCCGGATTCTGTCACATGTATGTCGCTGCTGTATTTCCTCCACATGACATAGCAAAGAAAACACTAAAATTATTATGTTAAAAGCAGCAAAAAAGAAACAAAAAAACTTGATCCCTGATTCTACCATGTACAAATGTTTGTATTCACCTTATCTTGGTATGAGGTCTGCATTCAGGTTCATTGGCGTCCTCAGTCTCCAAGATTATGCACCACCACTTGTGCCATCGAAAGAATGCATAATAACAATAGACCTTGTGGAGTGTAGGTAAAATATTTTAGTTTTTGTAATGCGATTCATTCTTGTTATGTGTTCTTTTGTAAAAATTGTGAGTATTGGTGAAGAAAAGTCAAAGTCCAAAAATACAAAACATCCTTTTTTAATACTAGTAATACATACAATACATGTAACCTGGTACTATTCTAGGTGAATATGCAGGCAATATGATGAGAATTCATCCCTCTGTTAAGGTGAAGAAGGTTCCAGAACACTGGATCGCCCCTGGGATATCTCATAGATAAATCTCTGTGTACTGTCCTTCATTCATTTTCCGGTCACATGGCTGTAATGTCTGCCTTGTTTATGTCATTGAAGATTTGCCTTCTCTTTGTGGGTTAACTAGCAAACTTACTGTATCACTTGTGTGCATAATCTTCATAAACATATGTATTATAGCCCTGTTCAAGAATTTTCTCTATTAAATTAAGCTTTCTTGAGCGCTGTTAGCATTTGGCATATACACATTATGAATGGATTTGCATTTTAGTTTTCTTTTTTTCATCCTTTTACAGGTATTATTGATTAAAATTTGGTATTTTTCCTTTTTTTCTAGCTAGGGTAGGTATCTTGTAAACTTTTTTGTCTATGGACTTGCCTTGATTCATATTTTTTGTTCATTATGAATCATTGTAATTCACATTACCTATATTGTGTGTTGTGCTATTTTTATACTTGACTAAGCGGGTTTAACACATTTTGCACTCATGTTTCGGGATCACTTATCAAACACCGGTTCATTTTCACCATTTGTTTCAGATAGATTTCGATGTTGTTATCCTTTATTATTAGCAATTATACCAACTGGATTTATTTGCTAATTTGGTTGTCCCTCACTGTTCTTTAAGTCTGGTTGACATGAATATTTTTTATTTTTGTCTATTAAGCTTAACTTGCTTATTTGCTTTAAACCATTGTGAAAAACACCTATATAAGATGACTAACAGTGAATCTCATTGTTATCATTTGCATAGACAGGTCCGTGCATCATCTTGGGTTATCTTTGAATTGCCTAGAAAGTTTTGCAAAAACATTTTCTTTTCAGCTTTGTGCTACAGGAACAATATCATAGCAGGGTGTGGGTAGGTGTGGTCACATTAAATTCTCCAGGGGCACCCACCAAACTTGTCTACCTTGTACACATGGATGTCCCTTTTGCAGTCCATGGTCAAATGATGTCTGGAATTTCACAGACCATAGATGTACCTATAAAGCAGGGGTCTTAAATGCGGCCCACCAATCCATATCCTGTGGCCCACAAAATGATTGGCGTCACAAGGTGTCATGAGAGATAACAAAGATGGTGTGGCCCTTGGGCCATTGAAAATGCCATCATGTAGCCCTCAGGGTGGTTTGAGTTTGGGGTCCCTGCTATAAAGAGAGGAAGAAAATGCCTACCTCCTCTTCATCAGAATTTTGGGGTTCTCCTTCTCCGAGTCCTTCAGGCCTAATAGAAGGATTACGCAAGTTTCTTTTGAGACTCTTAAGGTTAGTGGGCCTCCTTCCTTGGGAGGTTATAAATGGATGGAGAGGGAGTCACACCCTCACATTAGGGAGGAGCAGACCCACTTTATTCCATGAGGGCAGAGTGAGTCATGCCTTCCCATGATGGAGGGCAGCACTTTTTCCAGAAAATAAGTCACACCATTCCCTTGTGGAGGAGCAGCACCCTCTTTTGCCCAGAAGAACAGAGTGAGTTGTGCCCCCCTCCTCCAGTGAGGGGGGAGCAGCACCCAAAACTTGCCCACAGCTCAGTGTGGGCTGATAGTGAGTTGTATCCCACTCAACCTCCATGTGTATGGGGGAGCAGCACCCTTTCAGTCCCCAGGGCCCATTGTCAGCAATGGGATCAAACCACCCAGTAAGGTGGGAGCTCATACCTAAGTCTGTTAGATCTGGGGATGGATCTTCCTACAAATCTGAGTCACCTTACTGGTCTCTGGTCACCAGTCACTGGAGCCCCTGTGGTACAGGAATAGGGTTTATGTCAAGTACCACCCCTCTCTCCAGGCTGCCATTCTTTCTGCAGGGTAATTATGTCTTTCTTGCCACCACATAATATGACACACAAGCTCTTCTGGAGTTTTTACTGTGATTGTTGGGGTTGATGCTAAATTGTGCTGGCATATTGCACACTAATCTGCCTTAATAATATCCAACCAATTTTTGAATCTGAAGATTATGTTACAGGAGTGATTAATACTGAGGAGTCCCAAATGCAACATGGAAGCTTTCACATTTAGTTGCTGGTATCAGGTGCAGAAGCAGAGTTTTATTGTCCCTACTTATACATCAGGGGTTTGGAAGTCGATGTGATCAATTAATTAAATCAAGGCTTTTTATGTGATTCATTCTTGTGTACAAGATATATTTTCTAGTATCTTACCAAGCAGATTAGTTGTGTGTGTGTGTCTGTGTGGCTGTGTGTGTTACATGCCCTTTATATTAAGGTGTCCATTAGGACAGGGTTCACAACACATGTCTTTATTTTATAAACAAGTACTTTTATTTAACCAAAAGTTCAGGATTTGTTTTTTTATATTTTAGTGTTGTTTACCTGTAAAAGTTTTAGAAACACCAAAATTCTAGGAAGTGCAAAGGAATATTTTCATAAATATTTGAAATTCAGATATTCATATTGCTTTTAATAAAACTTTCTGACCATTGATGTAAACAAAACACCCTTCATTAAAAAACAAAACACTCTTCATCAAAGCCAGTGGTGGCTTTTTGTTTCTTTCTGACTTTTGGGTCAAGAATTCATGGTTTTCTTGTCAAGCTACACACACGATTCAAGTTTGCTCAGTTTATGTTAATGGTACATGTCCAAGTACATACAGAAGTTATTTTCTGGTTGAGTGCTGTATAATTGGATCTACATAAAGAACCAAACTTTCAGGTCATGACATGGCTTGCACAAAAAACAATTGGTCTGGGACTGAAGAAGCTTTCTAATATTGTATGTGTCAGCAATAACTGACATGCAGTCATTTAGGAGCAGTGAATATTCTTGTTTTATGTATGAGCTGGCAGTATGTATCATTGATTTTTACAATTCCTTTTCTGATCCAAGAACAAACTCTTTAGACAGTGAGTATCATGGGATTTAGGCCCTTCTTTATGTCAACATGAACAGAGTTGATTTATTTATAAAAATAAAAAAATACAAAAGATGAAATTGCATTTGAAATGTTTTATAGTATAAGTGCCCCCCTCTTTATATTTCTATGCATGGAAGCCAAACAAGTGATCTTGTTATAAGTGAGCAAGTTTTAAATTGAGGAGTGATGCAGAAGACTGATTCCTGATAGGGCCTGACCCCCAAGTATGTGTGTTTCCTATTGCACTGGTTTTAAAATTAGTGATCATGGTAGGTAGGACTTGTCTTTTGACATTATATATTATAATGATTAGTACATGTATATATAATTGCTTCAGAACCAGTTCAGGTAGATGACAAATCAATTTTGTGAATTTTTTTTTTACCCTGGGCGAAAAAAGTGCTAGGGTCTGCAACAAAAAACAGGGACGGTCAGCAGACTGGGAACACATTTTCTTTTGGCCTTGAGCATAAAATACAAACATAGAGTATTTAATGCTGTGACATTCTATTACAATTGGTTTGTACCAGCCAAGGACTAAAAAAAAATAAAATAGAGTAAATGATAAAAGACAATTGTGCATATTTTAATGGAACCATACCCATATTATCACAGAAGTATCAGTAGACTCCCAGAAGTTCAGTAGTAAGAGACCACTATATTCCACTGGGTTTATAACCTTTGTAAAGGTGCAGTACAACTTTAATACCAGTGCTGGATCATTCTCTTCAATACTTTGCACCAATGGCTTGTTTTTTACCTGAGTAAAATTGCTTTGATAATTAAAAAGAGACTTACATTCAAAGAAATAATTTAGGCCTGCAGCATGGTGAATTTTTATTTGACATGACCAGAAGACCCTCTTTGCCTGTCATGCATTGTCTATCATCCATCATGCATTTTACACTCAGAATTGCTTTTTACAACTTAATTTCAAAAACTGGGGGGCCAATTGGACGTTACTTTACAGGGAGCATTCTGGCATCATGGTCTTTCAGATTTGATCATCCAATATGACTGCCATTACTAGAAATAGTAAAGTATTAATTTGGCCCCTATTTGTTGAATGTGAGGAAAATCATGATCAAAACTAGTAAATGAAACTTTGATGTATTGTTCATTTTTTAAAAAAATGGCTATTAGTGCCCAGAAATTTTGATTCAGCATCAGGCAATTTGCAACTTTTAAAAAGAAGTCGTATATTTTTGTTAAGTTCCTTTATACATTGTTTTTTCAGTACACTGTAAATAACAATATTGGATTATATTTTGATCCATGAAAATGTAATGCTTACTGGTGGTAGCACTTTAAGAAATAACTGCCAGTTAAATAAGTTTTGTAAAGTGAAATGGTTATAGTTTTGTCATTAAATTCAGTGCTAGTGTAATCATCAGAAATGCTACATGTCCTCTTGTATTCAAATTTGAAAAGTGTCAGTCAAATATCACAGATATATTCATGAGTGTTTCTGGGATCCTAATCAATGATGGCTGTCATTTGATCTCCTATTTGGGAGTGGAATAATAAAAACAAGTAAAAGATATGCAAATTTTACCCATATAAGAACTAGCAGTGACAATAGTGTGTGAGGTCAGCACATTCCATTCACCAGTTAAACACTTACAAATTCTGTATTATTGTATTGGTCACATAACTTAAGTGTCTAATGTTAATCAGTGGTTTATTCTACTAATTCATAAATGTGCTCAGTGATAGAGAAGCAAATGGAAGGAGTTCTCAGTGCATGAAAAGTTTTGTTTGACATTAATTAATTCATTCATTCATTCATTCATTCATTCCTCTCTTGTTTTTTTATGAATCAACAGTAACACTTGAATATATCTACATTCATGTGCCAAAAGCAGTGATGTACAATATTTTCAGATGTACATGTGGTTTCTCTTGAATTCTTTTGGAGTAATGTTTTTGATGATCTTTCATTGGTTGGTTATCTTGAAAATGAAAGTGATTAATGCAGAAAATGACAAAGTTCATTAGAAAAGCATTTTATTAACAATTATTCACAATGCAAATATAAAACAAGTGTTAAACCATTTAACAAACCCTCGCTCTGTCTTCTCATTGTCAATGTTTAGTCAGGATGGCATTCCTTTCTTAGATTTTTAGAGATATCTTGGTAACTTGTGCCCTCTCTTTTACTTCTGTCTCTCTTTTTAGTCCTTGTTGGGCACGAGTTATTGGGGATATGTGTACTGTCAGAGATTTCTTGTCTGACTGTTTTTACATGTGGATAGTTTTATAGTCAACTTTTTTTCTGTTTGTGATAGGATTCTTTGTCAAAACATGCAATTCCATTGTAGCAAGCTTATTATATAACATTGTTTCTATCTTCCATCATCTGTTATCCATAAGGTGTTTATCAACAGTTGCTATTTTATGCTTCTCAAAAACCACTGGACTAATTTTGACCAAACAAGGCAGTGAACATTTGGGGATGAAGGGTTTTCAAATTTTTGTATGATATTGATTAGCAATCAAATAAGACTGTCATTACCACAAGATACAAAACCTTAAAACAACTTCTTTTCAAAAACCACTCCTTAATAATTTGACTGAATTTGACACAAAGCCCCCTTGCCTGAAATGCTTTCAATTTTATATAAATAAGACCAATCTGACCAAAAAATAGGAAAACTTTGAAATGGCTTCATCTTCAAAACTGTTTAACAGAATTTGACCAAATTTTAAAGAAAGCATCAGGAAATGAAATGATAGAAATGGTGTTAATTGTTGATTCACTTTAAGATATGTCCACATCACTGAAAATAGAAAACTATTTACACAACTTGATCTCGAAAAACAGCTTGACGGAATTTTACCGACTTTGACAGAAATTGTCTTAACGTTTTGCACAAATGATACTGATGTGCCATCAAAGATGGATGCAGATATAAAACCCAGAGAAAAATTGAATAATTTTTTTCATAATTTATGCAATCAGCAGTATCAGAAGAAAGTTATGGATCACATTTTTTGGTCAACAGCTCTTGTACTTCGCTCTTATGTGGTCAGTTAGTTGAATGAACTCATACACATTTGGGTCTCTTGTTTTCTTACTGTGTCTGTGACTTATTGTAATTACAGTTTTGTTAAATCCAGGTTTTCAGAAGCAAGATAATGTAAAATCTAAATCTGGCAAGAAAGTTTAAGTAGTCGAGTAATTTTTACAGTTATACATCTCCATTCATGTACAAATGAGTATAGTTTTATTGGAGTAAAAATTGCACATTAGAGGGACATTGGAATTGAAACTGGGTTTTAAGTAGAAATTCTAAAAAATATGATCTAAAAGAAAGCTGATAAAATATCCTTTAAAAAAATTGCTTTTTAAATTATTTCCACTACCTTGGAGAAGATCATTTAGCATCTCTTTCTACTGGTAATGATAGCAACTTCCAGCCATATTGATCTGTATCATGGAAAGTCTTTGTTCTGAGATGTAGGGAGAACAGCTGTAAGGGACAAAATACTCATTCAGAACACAAAAGGCATGTGTGGTGTTGATTTCAAATCAATAGTATCAAGTACTGCATCTTTTTATTGCTGCTTTTGCTTTGCAAACTGATACAATAGTAAATAGTACTTAATGCTTCAGGAAAGAAAAATCATAGAATTTTTCTAGGACTTTATTGCATATGCAGTTTGAAATACATTAATTATTTTCTTCAGTTTGCATTGTTTGATTAATTAATAGATTCTACGGCACAGTTGAGGATAATAGATTTATGAATGTTAATTTGTTTTCAGCTTTTAAACTAATGTAGAAATGCAAATTTTCCACTATGTTTATATTTGTTGAGATGAGCCATGTCAGTGTATTTCATCTTTGAGGGTACTACTGACCTGGACAAAAGTAGGTCGCTGTGACCTTTTTCATGCTTTAGCTGCTACATAACAGTTTTTGCATTTAGCTTAGTTTCTCTGACACTGTTGTATGTACAGTCATGAAACTTGATTGGTACACAGGTGACACTTGCTATACACCAATCTGATTTGTGTGCTTTCATTTATAATGAAGAAGTAACATTAAAGTTGAGCCACAGTAATCATATTTATGCCATCGCTGGTGCCATGAGCTGTGACTTGCCTGCAGCTTACATACATTTTATGTGTATTCATTCATTTGAAAACTACGCATAAATAACCATTACTTGAAAACTTAGAGCTATAAATTGCCCAAGAACTTCCATAATTTACAAGTACCTTATTGGAAAATTAGTTTAGATTTATACCAATTTTCAGTTTATGCCATAACGTCAGAAGAATGCATCTATGGCATAAATCAAGCTTCACTTGTGTTCATCATGTTGATTGCCACCCACATAGGCAAAAGTTGTTAACAGTAACCTACTTTTGATGCTCCAGTAATTATATGAAGATTTTTTTTTTTTGCATTTAGCTTGTTTGTTAAACAGCGTTAGGTGTACAGTGATGAAACTAGATGGATATATTCATTTTGGAGGGTGCTACTGACCACAGGCACAAGTAGATTCATACTGAAGGGTATTACTCACCGTGGACTCTGTGACTTACTTTTCATGGAGATTTGAAAGTCCCCACATGCATTGAACTTTTATGCCATAGTTGAAATTAAGACATGCAAAATGACAAATTTATTATTTCCATCAGGATTTTCTTGTTGTCATTACCTGCACAAAATGGTTTCACATTGGTTTTGATCCTGAGACTAAAAATTTATCAAGAAATCCATTCAAAATTAAATTAATGGTTTAGCTGTCTTAACTTTCATTAAAAATGATTTTGAATTGTTTTACACACAAACAAAAAATTTTGAAATGTCGTGTCCTGATTCCCACACAGAATTGTTATTATTAATTTAGATGCTGAAGTAAAATTGACAATACAAATCTTAATTCAGAAGGAATAAAACATTCTGTATTGAATTCCCAAAACAAATGAATTTGTATTGATTTATACCTAGAAGTAAAAGTGCTACAAGATGAATCTGTCATTTATTAAATCTTGACAGCCTGACTTCTAGTATTGGAATGATCTTTTATTGTTTATTACAGAATGAGATATTGAAATGTATCAGTGTGAGAAAAATTTATATTGCCACTTTGGTGTGTCATCTCTGGAACTACTTTTTTTTAGCTTAGAAAATATATTTGCCCTTAATACATATATTTCCACATGTATGTTTCCATTCATTCATTCATTCATTCATTCATTCCTGTCCCTCTCTCATTCCATATGGATGTACATGTCTTGTAATGCCAGCACCTTAAATTTATGTAAGTAATAAGGAGGTACCTTAAAAAATGACTGAAAACAGACTCTAAGCACAAGTAGACTTCAGGTATAAACCTATTTACAGTATTTTTCATATGAATTGCACATATTGTCATTAAACCGAATTAACTCACATGACCTGTTTCCTGTTGCATATTCAGGGTCAACCATACTTGTTACATTTTATGTGGGATGGGAAGAGTTTTTAGGGCAAAAGTTCAGGATTATTTATAATAGTATTTAATTGGCAACTCTAACCTCATGTCACACTCACAACTACCATACATTCTGTATGAATCTTTACAGATGGAAAATTTACTACTCTTTTGCTTTACAAAAACACATACAAATATTTATTTTGTGTCTAGAAAAAAACAAAGAAGAACCACATCCACATGTGCTGTATTAGGCTATTCTTTTATGTCATACAGGGAAATAATCATACTTTACCATATTTACTCGCTCATGAGTTGAGTCAAACTTCAAACAACAAAGATCCTATTGTCATATTAGAATGTGCTTGCAGATCATAGTCTTTCTTGTTTATTCTACTGATTACTCATAACAAACTTCACAGACCCAAATCTGCCAGCACATTATGTGACGGCAGATCTGGGTCTGTGCAGTTTGCAGTAGGACTCATCTTATAAGCGAGTATATACAGTAATTCATGTACTTGCCTTGTTTGGTCTATAATAATTAAGTCTACAAGAAAATGAAAACACAACTTCACACATAAAGCAAAAAAAGCTAATGTTTTACTGTCATGTGCCACACTTCAAAATGTGCATGTAAGTTGGATTAGTCACCAAGTTTGTCATTAAATCAAAGAAAACAAAGATGGATATGATGTGACAGATATTGATTGTAACTTTAAAGATAGTACAAAAGAACCAGTTCATTTTGGTAATGGGTGGGATGGTAGAAGGTCAGTCATAATTATTACTATTAGAGTCAATGAACCAATCTAGGTCTGTGTGGGCCACAAAGACTAAACTGAATTAATTCCATTACATACAAATTCATAATACATGTAATATAAAAAAAAAAAAAAAAACACAAGTAAGGATCTGTTTTAGGCTAGGATAGTTTTTAAAATACAATCCATTGAAACTAATTCCAACAGACGTGACAGATTAGTGTCTGGGGTCTACTTTTAGTCTTATCCACAATGGAAGGGTTAAAAAATTTAAGATCAAGGATTTAACTTCATAGTGAAGGAATACTGTACCAAAGAAAGTGCTCTACAGATAATACGAACTACTGAGAGAGTGACAAGTTTAAGGTGAAGTTGTTTGCATTCACAACATGCACATTAGAAAGAATGTTGGCACACTTTTATGTTACTTTCATGTACTGTGGCTGAAACTTCTTTGGATATTGTACTAATGAAAATTGTACATGATCTAAGCACACAGCTAACCAAATGAATGTACCCATTTGCTCAAAAAATGAGCCAGTATAACCAATTGAATGTACCCATGTGCTCAAAAAATGAGCCAGTGTAACCAATGAGAAAACTTAGGAAATTCTTTTTCATTAAAAAGCTAACCCTGTGCAAAATACAAAACATTAGAGCACCACCAAAGGCTGTCATATTCGGCTTGTCAAAAACACCTTTATCCGTTGGTGGTTTGTTGGTCATATCCTGAATCATGCCAATCCTTGTGTCATTATGCTTCTTCTTTTATGTATGTGGTTTACGTCCATTCCCTTACGAAGATTTGTGTCTCCATTGTAGATAGTTTGATATGCCATACATTGTTAAAACAATAATTGTAAATTTTAACTGACTGAAAATATCCCGTAAAAGCCATAGAGAATATCTATTGATGCAAATGTGTAGTTTATGCATCATACGCAACTGTTTCTTTAAAGTCGTTTGGAAAATTGCTTTTTATGCAGTGACAAATATGGTAAGTATGTACATGAGGGTGGGTGACTGGGTGGGGCAATCCTTTGACAGAATGGGAAGTAGTTTATAAAATACACAGCGAAATCCTGAAGTACATAACATCTAACATAGGGCAGAAATATGATGTACCCATTTATGGTAACTTTTGTTACTTGTTGCTATGAATGTCTCTGAGAGGTGCAGTTGTTTTTATTGTTATTGTTGTTGTTGTTGTTGTGGATCTTTAAATCCTATTTTTTTTTAGGAAAGCATGGAGAAAAAAGCAGCTGATGTTGGCTGAAACCCACGACTTGAGGATTAAAAGGACCAACACCAATTTGGCATTTCACACTTGTTCCATATTTGGATACAAATTCTGTACTATTCACATGGATGTAGAGAGCCTGTACATTTTATTGCCATTTATTTATTGGCATTTGTCTTTTCAGAAAAATGTTGTATACTTACCACCAAGACAAATATGACTCTACTTTACATTTCTTTGATAAAGTTTGAATTTATGTTAAGCTGAAATTTGACAGCAAATACCGAAGTCTTTTGCTTTGAATTTAATTTGTTTCCTAAATAGAGCATATGAAACCTCAAGAAATGAAATATTGTTCCATATCTTCAGTATTATCATAGTAACTCATACAAGATCTTCATGTGAAAGGAGTTATGTATGTAATATTCAGCAAAGCTTTGAAGTTTTATCTATTTCAGCTACCATATGAACTGTAATTTATGTCAAAGATGAAGAGAAACAGTAACCATCAACTGAACCCTGTATAAAATTATGGTTCCATTTGCTTCCAAGGTAATTTTGCTTGAATATTTTGCAGGCTAAAGATAAGTTATGTTCAAGGTATTTTATATTGGGTTTTTTTGACAATTTTTCTTGTGATGGGTACAGTAAATTATGAATTTAATGAATATGGTACATCTGTCTATTGATATAATCTTGCCATATCTTTAAACCCACTTTATATCTGTATTACAGGGCACTCTTGTCAGCAGGAATCACTGTGAAGAGATTTAGAGAGCAGAATCAACAAGTGCTATCAAAGGTAAGTCAAGTTTTTGTTTTACCTGCTGTAGATACACAGTCATAAATGGGTAATAGTTGTGCTTTTGAAATGAAGTACCAATTGCCCTATCAACTGAAAGGAAATCACAGTCTTTGTTTTCGTGTGTGCCTTGGATGAAAATACTGTATGAGCGGAAATACAGACCCAAAGTTTACTGAATGAGTGGAAATACAGGCTCAAAGTTTACTAAATGAGCAGAAATATGGACCCAAATTTTATTGAATGAGTGGAAATACAGACCCAAAGTTTACTGAATGAGTGGAAATACAGACCCAAATTTTACTGTGCAAGTGGAAATACAGACCAAAATTTTGCTGTATGAATGGAAATACAGACCCAAATTTTACTGAATGAGTGGAAATACAGACCCAGATTTTACTGAATGAGTGGAAATATACATAAAAAGTTTACTGAATGAGTGGAAATGCAAACCCAGATTTTACTGAATGAGTGGAAATATACATAAAAAGTTTACTGAATGAGTGGAAATACAAACCCAAATTTTATTCAAAATTCAGTGAGCATTTTTAAAGATATGGGCTATTAATTTCAAGCATTCACATTGATTGTCTGGACACATTTAGTCTTTTGCTGATATAATGGTCTACCAATTCACTGTTGTTATACAGTCTGGACACATCTAGTCTATTGCTGATATATTGGTCTACTGATTCTCTGTTGCTATACAGTCTGGATACATCTAGTCTATTGCTGATATACTGGTCTACCACTTTACTGATGCTATACAGTCTGGACACATCTAGTCTATTGCTGATATATTGGTTTACCAATTCACTGTTGCTCTACAGCCTGGACACATCTAGTCTAATGCTGATGTATTGGTCTACCAATTCACTGTTGCTATACAGTCTGGACACATCTAGTCCAATGCTGATGTATTGGTCTACCAATTCACTGTTGCTATACAGTCTGGACACATCTAGTCTATTGCTGATATATTGGTCTAACAATTCATTGTTGCTATACAGTCTGGACACATCTAGTCTATTGTTGATTTATTGGTCTACCAATTCACTGTTGTTATACTGTCTGGACACATCTAGTCTGTTGCTGATATATTAGTCTGCCAATTCACGTTTGCAATAACTTAAAAATAATAACAGATAAAGCTAAAACATGACAAATTTTGTGTAAAATTAAATTATATCATGATCTTCAGATAGCTGTCAAAACTGAATCTCTTTCATCCAGCTGTCATCTTGTTGGAAAAGCAGAATGGACTAAATGTCATGGGTATGGACTAAATGTCATGGGTATGGACTAAATGTCATGGTTATGGATGTAAGTGAAGAGCTTACAGATATGGTGATGTGTTGTGCATCAGGAAAGTCATTGACTGAGAACTTGCCTCATTCTATTTATTTTAGGTTATTTATCTCAGGTCACCTGTGTCTGCTTGTCTTGTGATAGTGCGATGTTATAATATTGTCTGATGAACTTTTATAATGTCATAATGCTAAACACAACTTATATTTCTGTAACTAAAGGAAGCCATTTATGTGATGAAATAGAAATAGAATAATTTTTTTTCTATCTTTGAAAGAAGCAGATGGGTTAGAAAAGTAAACATCGTAAGGGGTGGCAACGAGATTGCGGTTTATGAGTTACATAATGATCCCATTTGCTCAGTATAGCCTGAAGAAGACAAAAAATGTAACCCAGGGACGTAAAACATAAGGGCTTGATACAGTCCACCAGACTTATTAGTCTGGCCCGCAGACCAGGTCTCTTGTTAGTGTCAGATTTTTATGCTTATCATAATTTATAATACATATGGCCCAAGTAAAGTACATTTATATCAAAACTGGTCTGCCGCAGCAAATGAGTTTGACACCTCTGATGTAACCCCTTGACTGAGACTTCCTCGTCTTATAATGCCAACCCCTGTAGAGAGTATTTGTATAGTAAAATACTTGTTATACAGTTCCTCTCTGAAAATGTGACTAAAATTGCTAAAGCTGTGTTAAAAATCTAAATCACTTAACACTTGCATACACGTGTCTCTGATGACCAAAGAAATTATCTTGATTCAGACACTAATTGTGTAGCCCAACAAAGTAAGAAAAGCTGGACATCTTTTTTGTAGCTTGAACAAAGAATTTCCATATTTACAATTATTTTTGGGGAAACTCTCGCAGAAATAAAGAAAAATATCTCCCTTAGAAAATGTTGCATTTATGTTGTAACCCAGTGTTATTATTATTGTTTACAAGAAATGCCTCAGACAAGAGAAACAGTATAAAATAATATTAAAATAATATTAAATAAACTAAAACATACAGTTAGTTTCAAGGAGTCAGTATTGGGCTTTCTGTCAACTTTATTAGATTGCCACTGCAAATCCCTTTTATTAAACATTCACATATTTGAAATCAAAACTACATGGAATCTCACACACACACACTCACGACAAGAGTGCTTAGCTTAAACAACAATATCCAACTTCCTTCCTGATTCCATGGTCAAAAAACAATATCCTGTAAACCCACTTCTATATATTTGCAATACCAGTAACTTACGAGTGGTGGATTTCCAACAAATAATTTAGAATGAGCTATATTTACAGACAGAACACAAATTAATCATTTGATTCCCTGAAAATGATTTGTGTTATAGATCATACCATGCATGTATATATATGTGTATATCTGTACCTAGTGATTATCCAATTCCAATGAGGTTGAACAATCCCTGGTCTCCAGCAAGACAGTTAAGAGGAATTAATACATAAAAGATATATAAACAAATAAATAAACAAAGGTGGATGTAGATCTCAAGAATAACAAATAAGAGTGTTCTCTCTCTCTCTCTCTCGGGATATATCAAGTTAACCAGTACTTGTAGGTGGAATAGGGCCACATCTTCCATGCTTAGAGTCTGCAATATAATGGACCCAGGGAAGTTGTTTCTCATCAATAATTAATCTGATAGCTCCATTTGTTGTCATAATGGGTCATTACAGTAATGCCCCATTATGACAACAAATGACATTGATTACAGTACTGCAGTTTGCATCCCTTGCTAACATTATACTTGTAACTTGCATTGTTCTACTTTGTAACTTCAGTGATGTTATGCATTTTTACCATTATGGTAGTTAACATGGATTTAAATAAATTGTCAGAATGCAATGCATGAGGAGACTTAAAAATCAACCGATGCAATATAGAATGTTGACATGTGTCATACTGAAAATATACACATGTGTAATATTGAAAATATAAGCATGTGTTTAATACTGAAAATATACACTTGTAATACTGAAAATAAACATGTGGTAATAATGAAAATAAACACATGTATAATACTGAAAATAAAAGTGTGTGTAATACTGAAAATGTACATCTATTTGTAATTCTGAAAATATACACATAGAAGATATGAAGTTGCAGCATTCAAATGTCATATGAAATTTAAAAATTTTGGCAGATGTAAAGATGAAATCTGGAATGAAAATCCTGCTCACATTGAAAATGCAAATAGAATAATTCAGAATAGAACCTACACCATATACAAAGAGAAAATTCATGCATGGTGGTAATTCCACTCCATACATAGAGAGGTCAAGACTGTTGACTTACAGAAGAACTGATCTAACCATACTTTATCTTCAGTTATTATCCGAATATCTCCTACTTGTTGTATAAGGGCCACTGGTAGAGACAGGAGCCATGTTGATTCAGTGGTTAGCTTGCTAGACTGGTGACCAGAAAGGTGTGGATTTGAATCCTATCAGTCAGGGTCAGTTACCATGGTGTCTATGGGCAAGGCTTTTACTCTAATTGCAGGGTTCCCATGCTGCTGTGAAATCAGGAAAAAAGTTGAGAGAAATGAAAGATTTTTTTTTTTCCTGACTGGGAAAAGTCCTTGAATGTTGCGAAATTGATGATAGCCATGGGTTACCCACTTAATGACTGAAATAAACACATGATTGAGTTGTACTTGAACTGATCGCGAGTTAAATTTATTGAATTCTTACCAGAATATTGGGAAGTTATATAGTTGTGGTTTATCCATTTGTAATTGATATGTCTATTTTGGATCAAAACTCTGATGTTATTGAAATAGAAATCCCAGGTTTATACCCAGCCTGTGCAGTTACTAGAACTGTGGCAAACAGAGCTCTTGCAAATGATGTTGATGAGGAAATTAATCCTTTAGCTGACACATTTATTGGTCAATCTTTTGATGAGGCCACTTTTGTTCACAGTGATCCTAAATTAACTACTCATTCTCTCAGTTCTAATCAGGGTGACAAAAGACAATCACTAGCTGTCTTAGAGGAAACAAAATTTGAGATTTCCTGTTTGTTTCAGAGGGTTACTTAACTGAAACTGAAGCAATACAAGTATAAGTTTGTTATTTTGTGAAAAATGGGGCCTTTATGAAGAAATGTAGACCACCTGAAATACCTGCTGGTGACAAGGGGTCTGTGAAGTATGAATTGTTGTTCCCATGTCAGGAGATTCTTAGTTTATGACAGGAAGTCTTTTATGGAAAATCCCATATTGATATGACCACCTGATTATTAGGAGTAGCAATAACAAGATTTTCAAGGTGGTCGTATCGGTTGCCTGAGTGACACTTTTTCACTTAGGACTGACAGTGGATAATTTGTGTGTTTAAAGTTCTGTGAAACAAGGTTATCCCAGTTATCGACAAATTGATTTGTGTATATAACTTGTCATGGCTACTTCCAATGATATGCAAGCCATTCCTCCATGTTCCAAAAATGGTACTAGTCCATCTCTCTTGCCTAATGATCACAGAACTTTAATTTTGTCAGAAAACATCAGTCAAAAAATAACATTCTTAAACAATGTCCGAAACTTATAAGATGTGAAAAATTCATTTTTCGCTAACAAACACAACTGGTTATGGAAGACATAACAGAAAATACAGTACACAAAATGTAAATTAAGACTTTGAAAGAACTTCTATCACTAAAATTCAATGAGAAACTATGCATCATTTTCAATGACAATTTCAGATCATGAGCAGAGGCAGTGGTTACTGACATGATCAGAAAATTAGAAAGCATTCTCTGATATTTTACATAAAATATTCATTTCTGGTGTGATACTGTAAATCAAAGGCATGTCTCTGTAAAGTTGGACTTTTAAAATATTGTATTTTAGATAGTACATGAAAGTAACCGCAGTTATTTCTACTCCCCCACATCAAGAGAACGGGTCATTCATTGGTTAAAAGCAGCATCTATTTCCTCGTCTCTGTAGAGAGAAGATGGCAAAAAAATCACAATCATCCACTGTCCCAAATCCAATATTAAGCAGAAAACTCCTTTAATGTGTTTCAATAATTTTGCTACAAGGATCATAGCTGCACACTCTTACATTCAACTCTACCATTACCACAGTCAAAAGCAAACACTGCTTGCATGTGACAGGTCTTTGATCATGTGGGCAGATTGTCGGAAATGTTGGGATTCTATTCAGTCAAAAGCAAACAGCAGATAATTAATGTCAAGTTAAATAACAACTCAATACACAAAAAAACCATTAAAGTATATTTCACTGTCTGCTACATTACTAAGTTACATGTTAATTATGCTGCCTGAATTAACTGATCTGCAAGTCTGGATAGGTTTAATTTTGAAATGATCTTTACAAGTGTTGGAGATCAAAAGAGTCCTTCAAAATTGTTCTATTACAAATGAAAAGGATTTAATATTAAAGAAGTCTGACCATTTTGAGAAGAATTTAATTTTGCTATCAAATGTCAAGTAGATCACTGTTATTGGCTTAGTTTAGTGTTTTACAGTATATCAACAGAAGTAACATCTATACTTGCTTAATAGTCAAGTCAAACTGCAAACAACAAAGATCCATATTTCCCATCATATAATGCTCAGACAGATCAGGGTCTATGTTATTTGTTCTACTAATTACTTCTTACAAATTGCACAGACCCTGATCTATGGTGCATTATGTGATAGCAGATCTGGGTCTGTGCAGTTTGCATTGGACTCTACTTATAAGCAGTAAGTTAGTGCCATGATGATTATATCATTCCAACGCTTTTTACTGGAAAATTTCCAGGTGTTTTCAAAAATTATGCTTTGGCCTGTCATTTGCAAAATATTGTGCAGAAAAGATTCAAGTAAGTTACACTATAGCATCACTATATCTTTTACAAATAAAAGTGTACTGTTAACTTCTTGGTCAGTAATGAAATAGTGAAGCTGTATGGTTTACAAAATATCTACCATAAGCCTCTCTTCCTTAGAAAGCACTTAAATCTTTGTTGTTCTTTTGATCTCAGTTGCTAGGTGCCTGCATTTGTGTATCAGAAAGGAAGGAATGATATTCAGTAGGGTAGGAAAGAGTTTCCTTCCCCTTTGTATCGTATATACTTGCTTACGAGACAAGTGCAACCACAAATTGCACAGACCCAGAGATGTCATCACATAATGTGCTGCTGTGTCTGGGTCTATGTAATTTGTTAGAAGTAATCCATATAACAAACAGCAAAGACCCTGATCTGCAGTAGCATTTTGTTATGGCAGATCAGCATCTTTGTTGTTTGCAGTTTAACTCGACTTATAAGTGAGTATATAGAGTATGTTAGTTCATTCTAAATATAACTTTCTGGAAGTCTACTACCAACTAAATGTTACAAATGAGAGTGGATGTATGGGTAGAATTAGATTATGTTAGTACTGGCACGTGCAGCCTATGGCCATTCAGTTTTATCGGCTAATTTTTAGATTATAGGCATGTGGCTTTAAAAATCACTTGTGTGGTCTGCACCCTGGAAAAAGTTGCATATGCCTGTACTAGTATAGAACTTAGACTGCGCTCATTTTGGTTTATAGAGTAGATAAATAAATATTCTGTAGCTGACAGTCTGGCAATAAGTTTGTCTCAGTATTAGCCCAAAGATGATTTCCAAAGATTGCTTTCTCTGATGTCTACAAGTTTCATTGATATGCTGGAATTACTGGGAGTTAGCACATTGTACTGAAAGGGATCAGATGTAAATGCATAAAAGCAAAACCTTCTAGGTTTTCACCACCACCACCACCCAACCCCCCAGTCATATTATACACTCTTACACTAGCACTCAATAGTTTTTGATGGGTAATGTTTATTGGTTGATTTTAAAGGTACTTTTAACACATTACTGACTATATCATGCCCAAGAAATGTGAGCCAAGTACCTTTCCCAGCAGCTTACCAAGGCAGCAGTCAGCCATGCTGGCCTGGGCAGTGTTGAACTTGTGACCCTTGGATTATAAGTCTGCTACCAACTGAGCTACTGTGGCTCAACCATTTTGATGAGTGAAACTTTGTCTTCATAATTCAGCAAAATGTGAAGCATAACAGCAAACTTTATAACTTAGGTCACCTTACAGTACAGTTGCCATGGATCTCTGATAGAACATGGTACTACTGTACAAGTATCGAGAATCTTGGAGAAGATTATCTCCAGCAGACAAACAATCTTTACGTTTGAAGTCATATTTACTATTTTAGGTAAGGAAGAGATTCAGTTTGAAAACTGTATTCATGCTCCATGTACATCTTTCCACCATTATAATGTACTTCATTATAATGCAAATCTGAATTTAACAGAGTATTAATATGGACTCATGACCAAAATCATACCAATGTATAACAATAAGTGTTGAAAGAAACAAGGTGAAACTTAGTCTTATATCTTCATTTCCTTTTGCAAAACACCATTATTAAAAATATTTTGATACTGCCTGCTACACCACAGTTCTGTGTATTATGATATTCTCAATATATTGCAGTTCTCAGTATAACACAGTTCAGTACATAATACAATTGGCAATAATAAACCATGAATACAGTGTTATAGCTAGGGAGAGTATACCTTGGTGTCAGTTTAGTGCTCTGAGGTCATTGTGTACTTTGGAGACTAATGATTTTCAAGGACATGATTAACATTTGCTCTCAGTATGGTGTCTCAGTGAAGACAGGCTTTAATAATGAAGAAAAAAGAATGTATGAATGATGTGGAATTGATAAGATTGTCATACAGTTAACTTAGATGTCTCACATTATACAACATTTTCATTTTCATGAAGTAATGGTAGAATAAAATGCCTATTCAAATCTTGCTTTTATTTCATATTTACATGTACGTTAAGCAGAAATATTTAGAGAATCTTGTGCAGACACACACCTTTTCTACATGTACACTATATTAATGCAAAACAATATCACACACACGTTTATTACATGCACTTGTACACTATGTTAATGCAGTTCTGTATTACACTCTTGATCTGATGATGTTCATGTGATTGCTTTTTCACTCGGTTAGACTGTTAAGGTTCATGAAAAAAGCAAGAGTGCCATAAAAATTCAACCTGTTGAACAACTAATGATTTTGTTTTGAAATATCTTAAAAATTTAAATCTTGTTGTCTGTCTCTGTAAAAGTAATGCTAGAGAATTTTGAATCTTAAAAACTAAAAACTGTTACGGGTCTAAATTAGCCTGATACTTATATTCAAGAAAGAAGTACAGCTAGTTCCAATTTTCATACCTCTCATAAGGAACTTTCCTCCAAATTAAAGAACTGCACAAGAACTTGTGCTGATGGCTCAAAGGGTGGTGAAAAAGCTGCTGCAGCCCTCATTAGCAGAAATCACATTATAAAACTTTGTTTTTGATATGGTGCATCAATATTTTCAGCAAAAATCAGGGCAATAGTACTTGCACAGTTTCAAAACCAAAAGTATTTTAAACCTTATCATCTTCTCTGATTCACTATCAGTACTAAAGTCACTCCACAATAGAAAGTTGGAAAACCCATTAATGACCAATAATCTCATTAACTCATTAACCCCTGGAGGTTTTTGTTGTTTTCGCCTGAAATGCAAGTAGGAAACCCATTTTGGGAGCTATTTCTGAATACATCCTAATACATCAACCTCCAAGACATTTTCGGTTAACCTAATGCCTAGCTGTGTTAGAAACATCGTTTTTCATTGGCTATTTTGCCTGAGCATGAGCAGAAGGGTAAAAGTTGGACTTTTTTTTTTTTTTTTGCTTAACGGACCCATCATTTTCGTGTCGAGACCACTCTTTATTCTAAATGCCCATCTTATCCAACTTTTTGCAAAGGTTCACCTATCTGTGTGCAGTTCAGACCGGTCTATCTTAGATCTGAGGCCAAAAAGTCTAAAATGCAGACACAAAATCGGATTCCGACCTCGAGTGAATTTCGGCTGGAAAAAACTCGGGTCCAAAAAGTTACGTTTTTCCCTCTGTATTTTGTAGTGCAACTAGAACATCCATATTATTTGGCATCATCGTAAAGCTACATCTGTCTACCTTTCTATAATACCACCCACTTTATTGTGTCATACATGACCTTGACGCTACAGAGCTCAGAAGTAGGATACCACCCCCTGCCCCGTAAACGCGGCGCCAGGGATTAATGAGTTAAACATACCAAGTTGTGTACTCGGCTCACAGTATAGTACAGTGTATACTGCTGGTTTCCCAGCCATATCAGTATTAAGGTAATGAAAAACAGAGAGAGTTGCTAAAATAGCCCAATCTCTACAAGCATTTGATTTTTAAGTACCATTATGAAGCACTTTCCGATAGATTGTTTCGATCTCCAACCTGTATGCAATCATTACTACAGTGCTGAGCATGAATGAACTTTTCGACACAATAATTATGTCTCATATTTATTTCTTGAAGGAAGTTAACATTTGTTCTAAAATATAGTTGTGTGCAACCCATTTCCTTTGTGTATTTTTAGCCAACATGTGTACTGTCAATTGCCCTATATGTCATTTATTATCTAATTACCCTTTATACTCACCATTTACATTTATTATCTAATTACCCTTTATACACACCATTTACATTCCCCTTTGATCAGGAACCTTTGTATATTATCCTCACCATTTCATGATTTTGTTTTTGTCTTTTTATCAGTCACTGATTGTGAACCACTTTCCATACACAAATAATTAAACTTATAACCTTTTTTGTTTTTGTGGTGTTATGCAGCTTTACAGTGCTGCTGTGCTTTAAAATCCCAATCGATTAATCAATTAGTTGACTACATGACTAAGGGTGGTACTATGGGATAGTGTCAGTTTCAAGATGTCAAAGAGGAAAGCAGATGATACTTATTCCTTTAATTCTGCAAAAAAAAAGAAAAGAAACACATACATGTATCAGCTGAAACAATTCTGATTTGGAGTAGAAATGCAAGTGGGTAAGATGAAATAATAGTGGACCTATGTTTGCTTTCTGCAGTTGGTGCAGGATGCACTTGACAGAAGTCATAGTTGACAGGATAATGTTGCATTCACTTCATCTGATGATGACTAATCTGGATGGAGTGTGTTACTCAGAAACTTTATATCTGTACATATCCAAACTGCCAAGAATTTAGCTACATGAAATTATGTTCAAGGAATGTAGTCATTCAGCAGCAAATATATGCAACTAGAAAAATTATTGTGAAAAATTTTGAACAATAGATATATTTTTCTTTTCATATCTGTGTTATAATTATGACAGTAATTTTTTATTCAGTTAACGGGACATAGAAACATAACATAAAAAAAACAACAAGGTTCATTGATGTTATTCAGTTTTACATCTCTCAACACAAATAATTTACTCTCAGTGCCTTGTGACATTTCCACAGAGGTCGACTTCACTTTTTTTTCTCAGGAAGTTAAGCTGTCTGTTGTCATCTTGAATAATGGATAAAACACATGGAGGATATTAATAATTTTATTTCATTCAGCATACACTCATCACCCTGATAATAATTCATGATTATTTTAAATCAAAAACAATCTTGTCCATCATGTACCTTTCTCATTAGTGTATATGAGTTTCATTAACATCATCTAAAATGCACTGCTGTCTCCATCTCTCTTAATAATTTAACTAGAGTATTTATTGATAAAATAATAATAAAGGAAAACTTGTACACAAGTACACATACACACACATGTACAAAAGTACACATACACACATGTACAAAAAGTACACATGTACAAAAGGACACATACACACATGCACACAATGTGCATACACATGTATACAAATACACATACATGTACACAAGTACACACACATGTACACAAGTACACATACACACATGTACACAATGTACATGCATACATGTACACAAGTATACATACTCATGTACACAAGTACACATACACAAATGTACACAATGTACTAGCATACATGTACACAAGTACACATACACATGTACACAAGTACACATACACATGTGCACACAATGTACATACACATGTATACTAGTACACATACATGTACACAAGTACACATACACATATACACAAGTACAAATATATACAAGTACACATACACATGTACACAAGTATACACATGTACACAAGTACACATGCACACAATGTACACAGTTGATGCAAGAAACTTTAAATATAGTGTGGTTTGCATAGATCACAACACAGAATAATCCATTTAAATTATTGAGAGAGAGAGAGAGGGAGAAAGGAAAAAAAGAGATGCACTATGGGTAAAGACAGCTGTGCATGGTTCTGCTTACATATAGACCTGAGTGTTACATATATGTAATTTAATTACTTGTGTGTTAGTTTTAAATTTCTTTTTTATTTTATTTTTATTTCATTGCATGTTATTGTAATGATAACTTTATTCACTGGATTTGACATATTTCCAGAAAATTCAGTTCAGTTCTGTTAAACCTGATAAACACACAGTAGTTTGAAACTTTGTATCTTTTTGCTGACCTAGATTCAGAGCCAGTTTCAGCTCTGTAGTAAACAACTTTTTAAAAAATATTTTTGTTATTTTGTTATTATTGAATCTTTAATAGTAAGATTCGTTCAGTACAATTAAATTCGTCCATGGCGGATGTGACAGCTGGCATATAATGTTACTACGTTGCTTGAAAGGAAGTGATCACATGACCTATCAGGTGATCCGTTTTGCGTTTCAGTTAAGTTAAAACTGACGTATCATAGTGATTTTTAGTCCATCGTAATTCATACCTTCAGGCTCAAAGGTATTTCTGTTGTTGCCAGTTTGAATTGAATTTTTTATTTAAAATAATTTATTTACCCTGGAAAATACTTGTGCTAATCAGAATTCTTGGACAAAGACAGTTACTGAAAATTATTCTGAATTCTAAATCCGGAATATTATTCTTGGTGATTCAGCAAGGAACTTTTGACACGACAACACAAAGTAGGTTATAGAAGACATCATTTCCTTCCGTCTTGGAACTTCATTGGGATTTGAACTTTGATTCACTTGGAACGTTTTAGTGATAGGACTTATATTTTTAATTATTGGGTTAATTTTTGGATTTGATTCATAAACCATAAGTCCTTTTTCATATTTTTATCTTGTTTTTCTAGGAAAATAAATTAGTTTGTAAAATTTACAAAGCTTGTTGGCTTCACTCTTTTCTTTGTTACTTTTGTACGAGCCTAGACACGTAACACTGAGACACAAAGACGGCACTATAATTGCATACAGTACCTCCATGCAAGAGATACAGACTGCCATACAAAGATAAATGAGCTTCTTTTCTTTCAAATGTTTAAAGATAAATGTCTTTATGAAAAACCATACCTAGAAAAAAAAAAATCTAAAATCCTTATAGATATTTCTAAATCTTCATGCACTTGCATAAGAACGGTTTAACTTGCACTGTTACATGTGACCCTTTTGATATTTATTTCATCTTTGCAAATTTACAAGAAAAGCAAAATATGATAAGGAAAGAATAATGGACAACACAAAGTTATTCTTCTTAATTGTCATTATTGTTAAAGCACTGTTCCCTATATCATTCAGTTAGTACCCTCCAGGCAAAATACAATAAGCTTTTACAATATCAGCTTTTATAATATCAATATTTATATTAAATATTGATAATATTAATACACATACAATTCCTATTACTTCTTATTTGCTAAATATCAACTGAATTAGGCAAGTATAATTGGTTTTAAAAGGTCAAGATGGTCACCTGGGGTTTTGCATTGGCAGCTTTAACCCAATACAAAGTGGGCAAAATATGGCCTGTGGGCCAGATCCAGGCAGTGACTGGATTTATCAATTAATTTACACCATAGGTTGTGGCTTTAAAAATCACTTATCTGGCCAACGGCCTGGAGGATGTTACTCATGCCAGACCCAATACATCTATCTCCATCTTTCAAACCCTCAGTATACAAGGACATCGGAAATTATGAAACTACTCTCCGATGTTATGTAGAATTGGGAACTACTACAACTGTCTCTCTCTCTCTCTGAAAATAAAAAGATAGGAGTGGATGATAGAATGCAGTCATGATTATGAAACAAAATGACTCCATTATTGTTACTTCATTGCAAGTGCATATTAATCTTGTTTTAGAAGGTGTGTGGAATAAAGCAAGTAATGGTTGAAACAGTTGATTTAAGGGATAATGTTTCACCGATGTCTGTTAACTGATGATAAATCTCTCACCCCATAAGTTATCACATCCCCTTGGCCCTGGGAGGGTTCTTTTTCTTTCATGCAGTGACTTCGTGTACTGTACAGCAACTTTGTTGTTTGAAAAGGAGCTGAACTGGTGTCAGTGACTCAGTTTCTCTCAGTTTTCTGGAACTTTACTTTTTAATTTGGCGAGTTTTTGTTGAGTGCACACTAAATCCCAACAACCTCTTCTATCACCTCACTGTATAATTTGCGTGCATGATTTTTGGGCGATTTCAACAAGAATATATCTGAAAAACCCTTTTACAGTATAATGTGTTCATTGACGAATACCGGTAGGTGCTTTAATAATGAGATGGAATTGATGTGGGAATTCTGATCTGACAATCAAGAATTACACAGTACTTGAAAAGAGGTGTGAATGAATCAGTTTTCAAGGCACTTGGTGGAAGTAAATTCTTTACACAAAACTTTTGAAACAGATCAGATGCCAGAATTCTTGTTAATCTCTCTCACAGAAAAACACAGACAATATAATAATTCTCAATATTTACACCACATTTTTCTAAAAGATTTCCATGTTATGAATTAAAAATGGTACTAGATTGTGTCATGTCAAAGTTCAAAATCCACTATACTGTATATTGAGGTAATTTTATGCATAAAATTACAGTTAAAGAAATGTGATCCTTGATAATACTTGCCTCATGAAATGTGATTCATATTCATTCCTGCCCCATGAAATTGGATCCATGATCATTCCTGCCTCACGAGATGGGAACCATGATCATTCCTGCTTCATGAGATGGGATTTATTATCATTCCTGCATCATGAATTGTGATCCATACTCATTCCTGCCTCATGAAATGGGATCCATATTCATTCCTGCCTCAAGAAAAGGGATCCATGATCATTTCTGCCTAATGAAATGGGATCCATGATCATTCCTGCCTCATGAAATTGGATCCATGATCTTACCTGCCTCATTAAATGGGATCCATATTCATTCCTGCGTCATGCAATGGAATCCATAATCATTCCTGCCTCATGAGATGGGATCCATGATCATTCCTGCCTCATGAAATGGGATCCATGATCATTTCTGCCTCGTAAAATGTGATCCATGATCTTACCTGCCTCAAGAAATGGAATCCATGATCTTACCTGCCTTATAAAATGGGGTACATGATCATTCCTACCTCATGAAATAGGATCCATGATCATTCCTGCCTCTTGCAAGGAACTGCTTTATACTGAGGTGCCCAATAGTGGGGGCATACTGTATTTTTTTATTTTGTATCTGGTCAAAAGTGTTTAACTCAGGACCTACTGAAATTTGTATTGTTACCATTGTCCTTGAACCCACAGTTAAAATACATTTTTTGGCTTTTGTCAAACTACCTTATTTTCTTTTATGTAAGTCGAGCCAAACTGCAAACAACAAAGTTCTTGATCTGCCATAGCATAATGTGCCTGCAGATCAGGGTACATGTTGTTTGTTCTGTGTGCTGGCAGATCTGGGTCTGTGCAGTTTGCAGTTGGATTCATGTTATAAGGGTCTATATATGGTATAAATATTCTGTCTGTTTAAAATTATGCTTATAGGTATTTTGTGTATCTTTGACTAGACCTGATGTGCTTGAATATCCTGCAATCCACAGTTTGACTAGCATGTGAAATTTGTTTGATCCAATGTAATATCAGTCAGATGGAGAATGGATCAGGATGAGTTGGAATCAATAAATAATGGCCTCTCATAAAGAAAGATTTTCTTATCTCTGTGTTTCCTCTTTTTCAGGATAAATGCAAAATGCAGTTCCAAAAAAGTTAGAATTCATTCATCAATATCTACTGCACTTATGCCTACTCTGATACCATATTTACCCATGTACAAGTCCAGTCCAGTGTCAAGCAGCATAGACCCTACAATGAACTAGCAATTTAGGGGGTGTGTTGTCTCTTTTATTGATTACCGTACTTCTAACAAACTACATAGACCCGGATCTGGCTGCATGCAGTTTTCAGATGGATTAGACTTATAAGCAAGTACATACTCAGATACTTAAATTGGGATGACATGATTGATCTAATGACAAAATTGCTTTTTGAAATCCAGTAATGACCAACACAAACAATCTACTTATCTCTTGGGTGAGAACACATCATCAACACATCAATTTGCCCATATTCAGATAGTTTAATGAGGCGGTGAAAACACATTGCTCCTGAAATCAAGAATAAATCACCAGCATGTGGCAGCTATAGCTGATGTCCAAATCCATGCATCATGGACATTGTTTTCATTGTGTGCTGTGAATCAATGAATTTTAGTAAACATTGGTATAAATGTTTTGTGAATTTTGCATGAACCTAATATTCACCAAAATTTCATGCTCCCTAAAATTATGTAATGCAACCGTATGTATAACAGGAACACCAATGTCTACCCACAGAGACAGTTATCAAAGTTATTAACCAAGGATAGATATTAACATGATGTACCATATATGTTAGCTTATAACTAGGATCCAACTGCAGACTGCACAGACCTAGATTTGCTGTCACATAATGTGCCGGCATATCAATTCTATGTAGTTGTTTTGGCTAATTACTGGAACAAACAGCAGAGACCTTGATTTTCCAGCGCATTATACGATGACAAATCAGGTGTATGCTATTTGCAGTTGGACCCGACCTTCAGTAAGCTAGCATATAAAGTGATAGATACACTTGCGGATGCACTCTGATGTTTTTTTATGATTTTCTTGTGGTATTCCTTATTTTTAATGGTGGTTCATGTTAGATACAGTCAGATAATACTGTTGGAATAAAATGACAACACTTCATTTCATCTTTGTTGACATGGCGCAGCATACAAGCACATGTTGGTATTGATGAGGTAGGAAGTAAGACTGCCACAGGCATTTTTACTTTTTGCTCATTGGTAATTCAGTAATATCAGCTGTTTATAAATCTTGAAGATTCGCTAGAATTGAATAATGTTCAGATACTGTAAATTATGGTACAACAGTGACTGATGTGAAGGGTTTGATTGTCATGCATCATGTACATTGACCATCTGAGACCTTTTTCCTAAATAGGAAATTCAAGATTTTTGTATCCTTTTATCATCATTTGAAGCAGTGTACAAAATACGGTATTTCTCACGTGGTAAGATCAATTTTGGTGGTGGGTGAAGGGTACAGTTAAGGGCAGGGCAGGGTGGGTGTAAGCCTAATTAATTTTATGAACATTTTTCATGGTCTTCCCAAGTGAAGCAGCATTCAAAATAGACAGGTGGATACATGCAAAATGTACCCAATTTTGACTTGGTTTTGCATTGAAAAATTTGAAATGGCAAAGTTTTTGAATGTGTACATGTTACACAGTATTACGGAAATGATATCGTTTAATGAAACTAATTGGCAGTTCAAATCTTCCCCCTGATCTGCACATTAGACTTTTAATTACAGCTGATGGCTATTTATATGTAAACCATTGATGTTGTGCATGCCATACTTCACTCACCTTGCTATTGTTTCATTTACTGTACATCATTTACCTCTTATTGTGACAGGATTTGGTTTTTAAGATGCGTCTTTGTTGAATATATCTGACAGTTTAAGTCAAGACATAGCTAACATCATCGTATTATTATTTTTTTACTGCCATGTTTCTTTCTGATAAAAATGGATAATGCATCTTGACACAGTGATTAAGATACACCCTCCCATGACAACCGATGCGCAACAGGGTCCAAAATTCTAGACCACACTATAAGTGAGGGTGCCAGTTACATTAGGGACCTCTGACAAATGAAGAAGTTGGTACAATCACTGCTAGACAGCGACAAGACCATGGAAGAGGGATTAATAGTGCTGTTTAGTGGCTGAATACTCGTTTATAATCATGTTGGGAATAATTGTCAATAAACAGCTTTTTCTAATCAAACTGTTAGCATTTTGGTATAAATTTCCTTTATTTTCAATATAACCAATCTCGGAGAGATTGTGACATACATGTGTATCTCATTGTGTATCTTCAAAGCATTGTATATTATGTCACTGCTTTTTGCACAACAATATGAAATTCCTTTTGTTCAAAAAATGTAAACGTTGAAACTCTATTTTTTACAAATTGTTTTATTAATGAAATGTTGATGCCATGATTTCATTGCAAGTAATAGTGCAGTTTTTTTCTCATCTTTGAGATAACCTCTGAGTGCCAGTTCAGGAATTTTAAGTTCAACACAAACTTTGGAACTTTCTTCTCCATGATGAACCATATCTATCCAACAAAATTTAAAATTCACTTGAAACTCCTTTCGCCTGGTTGCCTTGCTATCTCCGATCACCTGCTTGTGAATAACTAGGATAATTTAAGGTAGTTTAATTGTTACTTACACAATAATATTACAGTGCATGAGTGGTCAGTTGAACTGAGTTGACCTGACAAATGACCATGTCTGCTGGCTCATATGCAGGTAGCATTTACATCAGTTTAAAGTTTTGTTTTTTTTAAAATTCCATTCCCATTATTTGTTTGATACAAAAGACATAAGTAACATGATAATACAATGCAGGTCTGCTTTTAACTGAGTCTAACAATATAACATATGTCTGCAAGTCAGAGATCAAAACACAGCAGTTAATTAGGTTCTCATAGGAATGCCTGGAAACATAGCTGTTATGGTAGATTGACACTTTTCACATTTGAATACAAGAGGGCATATCACATTTATAATGATTACACTGAAACAAGATTAAAACATGTGGCTAAAACACAAATTTTACTTGAAAAAACTCATTTCATTGCTATTTATTTCTTGAAGTGTTGCCACTGGTAGGAATTAGTGACATTCTCACCAATCAAAATTTTATTGAATATTGTTATTTACAGTGTACTGGGAAATTTTTGGTTACTAACAATGTAATAAAATATAGGACTTCTTATTATAAGTTAAGTATTTCATGATGTTCAAATTTACAGAAGCTTACTACCATTTTCGACAATAAAGCAATATACCAGTTTTATTTACTTCTTTTGATCAGAATTTTCATTGTGTTCAATAAATAATTGTCAATTCTTTTTTGGCATCTTCAAGGAAAAAATATTAGATCCATGCCTGCTTCCACATTCTAAATGGGTTTGTGAGTTATCTGGGTGTGAGTTATCAAGAGAGTAATGTACATGTAAACCTTCCAGCCAGGAGGGTTTTCCTTCTGAGATCAGGTTGTTTCCTGTCTGTCCCTTCACTCACTGAAATCTCCAGTGTATCCAAAATTATTGACAAATTTTCTTTTTTGCCATGTTTTTTCCACACCTTGCTTCCGTTTTATTATGTTTGCAGTAGTACTGTCAGGGATGATGTGACTGGACTTGCTTAAGCATGGTAGGAGCATTTAGTTGCTAATTTATAGCAGCGTAAAACAACCATTTGATTCTGTTGGCAGGGTTGGTTGGCTTAAGTGTTTGAAGTTTGTGGATATGCATTATAATATGTGTGATCAAATGTAATTCTGAAAGAATTAAAGGCATTAATTGATAATGGGTGGATTACATGTACTAAAGAGCTCAATCGGCGTAAATCAATTAACATTACTTTGATTTTCTCCTCAGGGTAGGTTGTGCTTCAGTGCTTAAGTTGTCGAGATGGATTAGAGTCAACACTATGTATAATCAAAAGTAATTTGGACAGGATTAAAGATACCAGTTGATATCTGGGTACTCGGGTACCCACCTGTTCATAATAAACCAGGTAATAAAATGAGTCATAGGGTACCCGTTTACCATATAAAAGTTTTCTGCCAGTGCTTGTAAAGGCAGAACTCACTTTGTTTTCAGGTTCACAATCCTTTTGATTGAGCCACAAATATATGTACTTTTTCAGTGCCAAGCAGGGGTATGCCTTTTCCCATGTGACAGCTTTTTTATTGAGCCATGAGTAGGGTACATTGGCAAGTAACAGAGGGTGGTTATTTGATCTTGCTGCACAACTGACATGTTCGGTTGCATCCTTGAATAGATTTCGCAAATTGTATGATCAAAGTGTTACTTACAAAGCTGAAGCTCGCAGTCTCTAAATAAACATCTGCATATGACAGTGAGGCGAAGGAAAGGGAGTTTGACGACATTTATGATGACTAGACCGTGATAATTTACTGAACGACAATGGAGGATTTCAGAACTTTATCAGACAATGAGACTCTTAAATTGTTAACTCTATGGCTGGATATAATTTCCTGTTTATGGTAGTATATCATTTTTCAGATCTAGTGAAAATAAAGTTTCTATGAATCAGAAATTGCACAAAATTTCTCATAGAGAGAGATGAAAACTGCTCACTTAGTGAAGTAAGTTTTGGGTCCTCATTGGGGTAAGATAGTTGAAAACATGCCGCATTGAAAAATTCACCATTCTGATTGAAAATCCTCCCAATTTTGAATCCCAAACTCCTGCATATTTTCTGATTTATCCTAAGCTGACTTCTCTGTTCTGTCAAATGTATGTTACAAGATTTTATTGGTGCTTTTATAGATAAAAATAAAGTGTTATTCATAAAAGGTTTTGTTGCTGAATATATTGTTCAAAGGTAAATTGTTTTAAAACTGTTATTTTGGGCAAGACCAGTAAATCAATCTAATGTGCAATGTTTGTGCAAGTACATACAACCAATTCTCATCAATTTCAGCTTTTTGCTGGCAGTGCCATATTTAATGTGAAAATCATAAACAGTTATTTTAAGCTGAGATGTGGAAATATATTGTTTAATTAGAATGGGTAGTTCCTGCATCACTGACAGCGATGCACATTTTCATTTACATGGTTACTGATTTTGAAAATGTTTCTCAGGCAGCAAACTAATCCAAGCTATTTTTGTGTGTAAATGTTGCAGCCCTAAAAATTTAAAAGATAGGAACACTGTCTGCACACATGAAAAATCAAAGACTAAGCAAAATTGAAATGTGTTGAATAAATGGTTAAAAGAAGCAATTAAACTATTTCTGAAAATTATGGTTCTGACATTTCTTAATACATTCTTTTTTATTTACTGTAGTTTAATTTACCCTGCAAAAAATGCATATAGGATACATGAGATATCCGTGCATTTGATAATTGTACCACAGGTTAATCTGCACAACAAGGCATAAGTTTAAATTTTTCAAATGCTGTGTAAGATGGAGATGAAGTTTTAATTGAGAATATTGTACATGTATATACTTGTGTACAAGATGAGTCCAAGTGCAAACTACACAGACCCAGATCTGCCAGCATATAATGCAATGGCAGATCTGGGTTTGTGCAGTTTGTTAGGAGTAATCATTAGAACAGACAAGATTGACTCTGATCTGTAGATGCATTGTGCGATGGCAGTTCAGGCTTTTTGTTGTTTTCAGTTTGACTCAAACTTATAGGTGAGTATATACAGTAAGTTTATCATAGAATATGTACAGTTGGCAGATACCACACAATGAGGGGAGTCAATTGAGCACAATGAGGGGAGTCAATTGGGATGATGACATGTGATGAAGAGTCATGTACCATTAAAAAACAATTACAGCAACTCCCATTTATAGGAAGTCATTATCCAAAGGTCATTAATCATCACTGAACAAACTGAAACAGAGGTTGCATGATGACTCCAATTTTGTCATGTTGGTTAATATGTCCTGTAAGCACATTCTGACTGGTTGAAGTATTAATTTTATAGGAGGAAAGATGGCTGCTGAAAGAGAAAATGTTAAATGGTTTAATCTATGCTATTGTGAGGTAAATGCAAATTTTGTCATCAAATTTCAGATGAAATTAATATTTGGTTAGTTTGGAAATAGTATCTGAAAATCATCAATGGGTCTCAATTTTCACTGTTTTGGGTTAGATTACTGTAATGACTAAGTCTTTGAATAAAACAAAAAAATAATTTTTTTCGTGTCCCAAGATTTATGTGCATTGAAAAATTGTATTATTTTTGGTGTCCCAACACTTACAGATGTAAAAAAAATGTCTGGATATAATTGCGATCTAGATCGCTGTACTGCACACGGCAGTGACCAGCTCTTGTTCATTTAATATGTCAAGAAACATTTATAAACTGCATGTACTATTATTGTATTTATGTTATTATTTTGCATGTGCATATTTTCCAATTTTTCCAACATGAAGTAAAAGTAAATAAAAACTTCAATAATTCATGGGTGCTCAGAGTTTTCCAGGTGACCAGTACTACAATATAGTGTACAGACCAGTACTTACAAAGTGCAAATTGTATATCTGTAATGACTGTAAGTCCTCGGACACGACAAGTCTTGGGACACCCTAAATGATTTTCAAAAGTACCACCTTCTTAGCTCCAACACTGCTACTGTTTATTTAAAAAACAAAAACATTTCAATGACTTCTCACAGACTGCTGAGGAAACTTCAACCAAATGTAATAGAAGTATCCTGACCTGAAAGCTCTTTAAATTTGTACAAATAATCTGCTATTAAATATGGACACTGTTACTAAAAATGAAAAAAGCTGTAAAAAAGCTGAAAAACCTTCCCAAAAATTACTGAGCTGGATTTGACTGAACTTGACTTAAAAAAGTACTCTGGCAACAAGATTTTCAAGTTAAAAAATGGTGCCAATGTGCTATCAAATTTGGCCATATTATTGAAAACAGAAACAAAGATTTCAATTACTTCTCAATAATATGTTGTGTAACTCCCATTTGCTGTTCAAGGTAAATATGTAAAGCTTAGGATCTGATTGGTGTGGTCTGTAGATTGTTATGACTCTGTGGTATAAACTAAATAACAGAAAAGTGGAAAAACCAAAAAGTTTTGTAAAATTCAACAAATAATTTATTTCCTAAGAATACAAAGTGAAAATTTCAAAAGAATTTGCAATATTTTGAATTAAATTCCAAATAGTCCTAAAAGTTTTATCACAAGTCCAAATGTATAAAATTCCTACTGAATTCTAGTGATATTCTAAATAATTATAGGTTACTGCATTTGTATGAACAAGTTTTTCTGCAAAATACCAGTATTGCATGACCTTGCAGCATACAGTAGTTTGCAGAAAAAACAAGTTATATTTTCCCATACAAATGCAGTAACCTTTTTATTATATGCTCATTTTGTTTAACTACCAAAGGCTTAACAATAAACAACATTACAAGAAACAATGTAATTGAATTTATGCTTTATTCCTAAATAAATTCACAACCACAGATTCATCAATACACAATAACAGTATTCATATGCACATAGCTCAGCCCAGCAACCTTTTAACTTAGTCGCGCGCTCTAGTTTGAAAAAGACTTGTCATTTTGGTCTATTTAAAATTAAAATTTTGAGTCATAGTGTGAATGAATGCACATAGATTTTGTTTCTGTCTTGATCCAACTCAAATCTGCTTTTCTTATTATGAGGGGCTAGATTATTGGGTCAGTTCTGTGAAATAAGACAAATGGATTTCAGCTGGAAATGCAGGCTACTCAAAATTCCAGTACAGCATCTGTTTGCATAAGGTTTTGCAGGACATGCCAGTTGGATTTGAAGAACTAAGAAAGTACAATTTGAGGAAATTCAAGATGCATAAATGTAAGTATATTTATTATCATTCTTATTACCAGCTAAAGAAAACATGTGTATGCTCTGTCACTTGCATCTCACTGTTGGATGGACCCCAGCTATGACCTGTATCATATGGTGTGTCATCTGTCGCTAGCCTAACATTGTATCAAAATAGTTACACAGGGAAAATTTAAAAGCAGCTATTGTGTAACTCTCCATTTACCCAATGCAAATAATACTTTTTAGTCGTCTTGGATTATTGGCTCTGAGGCTCTTAGTTTCCTGCCAATACCTTCAGTTGCATTTTTTTCTTGAAACTAGTATTTTGAAAGATTTGTAAAATGGTACATCTCTGATAGATATGCAATAGCCCTTGGAGTCAGTATGCTTTTGAAAGTTTTGTTTCTGTCTCGGCGAACTTGTCCACAGAGAAACATCATCAATGTATTATGTTGTTTACAAAATCAATGTCCCTTGTCAGGTGCACAGTGAACTTGATTCTGGACATGGTCAGGTATAAAATACACATGTATATGACATATAATTATTAAGAAAAACTAACAAATAATACAAATTAAATATACATAACAAGATGTGCATGACAAATTTAAAATAAGAGTTGTTATAGGCTATTTTACATACATTTAAAATAAATGCCAAAGTAAGAGACTAAAATGTTTGAGAATTGATGTGTGTGATATGCTGATGCAAGTGTCAACACCTGTCAGATGAGGAAAATAGTGGGACACCTGCATGAAGCCTCATGGGCATACTGTTGTGGTCCATGGGTCATAGCTTAGAAAATATTGAAATTCCTTCCCTCCAAAACTTGTCCGTAAAGGCAGGTGAAGTTTTGATTCATGGGCCACAAAGAATAGCCATACAGGGCTTCTTTTGGATATAGTAATCTTGTGTGGAACATAAATTTGGGAGAGAACAAGATATATGCTTAATTTATGATTTTGTTGTACAGTTTGCTTAAAACTCCATGAAAATAATAATAATAATAATAATAATAATAATAATAATAATAACAATAATAATACTATTTAGTCCATTGTATTTGTTGAAAACATAAGACATGAACCATATTTTATGATCTTTTTTCAAAAACATTTGTGCAGTGTGCCATAATCCCAAAATGTAATTCATATCCATGGAAGTGTTCATTGAAATGCATCTGTTATTGGTTAATGTGTAAGATGGTGAGGTTATCATTTTATACCACATGTGCTCATTTATTATAGTCCCTTTGTAGACTGCACAAACCCCAAACTGCCTAATGTGATTTCTGATCTAGGTCTATGCAGTTTTTTAAGGAGTGATGAATGCAGCACATACAGTATATATTATGCAGTGGCAGATCAGGGTCTATATTGTTTGCAGTTGGACTGGACTTGTACATATCTATGGTAGATATCAATATCGCAAGTGGCATTGTTTGTCTTCATTACTTTTTCATGAATTTATAAAAGAAATCTTTGAAATGAAAATTTATGATTATTTTTTGGGGGAATACTGTAGCAGATGAATGTAAATTCAGTAATGTAATAGGTTGTTCAAAATATTTCTCACAAAGAAGGCATGCTGTTGACAGTATGGTTCTTGGAGGAGTAATCATCTGACAGGAAAATTGCTTTATTTCCAATCTCCATCTTAGTAAATAGTTTTTTATCGTGTAGTATTCACTCCTAAAATTTGCTGTTGACAATATGATTTCTTAGAAAATGCATTGTCTGACAGGGGAAGAAAAGTACTTCCAATATGTATCCCATAGAGAATGAATTGTCTGACAGGGGAGGAAAAGTACTTCCAATATGTATCCCATAGAGAATGAATTGTCTGACAGGGGAGGAAAAGTACTTCCAATATGTATCCCATCAGATAGCTTTTGATTATGCAATATTTACTCTTTAAATTTTAACATCAATAGTGTTGCTCAGTGTTGCTCTGGTCAAATAATTGTACGAAATTGGCTTGAATATTGATCAAGCAGCCATAGCAGCCAGCTCAATCATCCAGTGACAGGATTTGTATCTGCACTCTTCTGGCTGCAAACTATTGAGCCACCACTGCTTTTTTGAGATGTATTAAAGCTGTTCAAACTGTATGCTCTCCATTATACAATACAGATACGTTACTTCTCTAGTAGCCATATGTGTCTGTATTAACAAATACTGACGTTCCTGTTGGATTAGGTACTAATGTAGAAAACAAATATTCAAGGCTTTATTCCCACCTGAGAGGAAGGTGTGATTGATGCCCAATATACTTTTTCATTTGGCGCCAATCAGTTTTATGGGCTGGAAGCAATTTTCAGCCATTTTCAAGGATCATTTCCTGGTTGCACAGAAAGCCCTATCCTTTGTGAACATGCCAGGGTCTTAAACCAGATTACAAAGCTACCCTAATTATTCTGCTGTATTTTTTTCTTTAGAGGAATCTATGTTGCATCAGGGTGTTGAAGCAAATTTTTGCTTGCCATAACAATATCTCTGCCAAGTAATCACATATCATTTGATGCAGTTTTTTGCATCAAATCTCAAACAAGTGCATGTTTTGGTTGTTGACAGTGTTTAGCTCACTTTGTATAATGTTTTGTGAGCTTCTGTGTATCTCAGTTAGGGGCAAACTTTGTAATAATGCTGTGTAAGGTTTGTATGTATCCAACTTTTGGGTTCACTTTCTTATAATGCTGTGTGAGCTTCCAAGTATCCCAGTTTTAGGTTCACTTTGTAATAATGCTGTGTGAGCTGGACTGCATATCCCAGGTTTTGGCTTTGTAATATCGATTTGTGTATCCTAGTTTTTGGCTCACTTTGTAATAATGCTGTGTGAGCTTCTGTGTATCTTGGTTTTTGGGTCACTTTGTAATAATGATGTGTTCATTTGTATGTATCCTTGTTATTGGCTCACTTAGTAATAATCCTTTATGAGCTTCTGTGTATCCCAGTTTTTGGCTCACTTTGTAATAATACTGTGTGAGTTTCTGTGTATCCCAGTTTTTGGCTCACTTTGTAATAATGCTGTGTGAGCTTTTGTGTATCCCACGTTTTGGCTCACTTTGTAATAATGCTGTGCGAACTTTATGCCTAAGTATTTTTTTCCATGATCCATCATACAAGTCAAGTGTGATTAATAAGGGGCATGTAGGTATCATGGTTCTTCAGTCTTGATTACCTCAAGATTAAAAAGTGAGATACTGTTTTATTCAGCTATTAAACAAGTCCAGTGTAGATGAGCTAAACTGATGTTTTTTGGCTTCTTTTTGACAGATTTATGTCCCTTATCAACATATGGCATGGTGGAGGACACTAACTTTGATGCAGTACTTCAGTGAGAAGACTAGGATAGGTGGGGTGGGGTGGCTTATGGTCAGGCAAAGTTTTTTTTATATACAGATTTGACAAATTGGAGAAATACAGCAACAGACCATGGATGAGCATTGTATAACAGTTTATATTGCGCAGTGCATGTACTTTTAGAATACCAGTAGTGGACTTACTTTATTCAGTCAAGGGTTCTGTGTTGAAGTCATTAATCTTATTATCTTGTTCCTATTGTTAGGCTGCAATCCATTTCAAATTTATCCATAACCAAGAAAACAGTCTCCATATGTGTCCATCCCACCAGACTCTTCAGCGCCAAGGCTACAGTGATTTTGTATGGTAATAAAAGATTATTAGTCTTTAACCATTTTTTCATGTTTAGTGTAAGAAAGTAGGATAACACATAGAAGATTTACCATATATACTCACATATGAATTGGGTCCAACTGCAAACAGCATAGACCCTAATCTGTCTTCTCATAATGCACTGGCAGGTAAGGGTCAGCATTGTTTGTTCTGCTGATTACTCTTAAAAACCTGCATTGATCCAAAACTGCCAGTGCATCATGCATTGGGTGTATGCAGTTTGTAGTTGAATCTTACTTATAAGCGACTGTATATGGTAATCAGTTTGGCAGCAATATGTATTTGGCTGTAGAGTTAGGCATCAGTAAATGCCAGCAGTTTCTCCAGGGCAGGAAATGTATGTCAGGCTTCTACTTCATCAACAATATTTGTTCTTTGTTTATTTCCAATGTTTGAGTTTTGCATTTCATATAATTTACATTACCAATATTTATCCTGTGCCTAAGTGCACATTGTTTCATGGTTTGATTGATAGGATGGTAAGGTTCTCCTCATACATACTGTACATACTGATGTAAATATCAAATCCGGTAGCAAACAACATAGACCCTGATGTAATATTATATGTTGGCAGGTCAGGGTCTGTGTTGTGCTTCTACTGAATACTCCTAGCAAATTGCTGCCAGCACATTATGCAATGGTAAATCTGGGTCTGTGGAGTTGGATTGGATGTATTAGTATATATAGTAAAAGTATGGAATGCTTTTCCTTATTTTTCCATAAAGCAACAGTATACATTATGTACACTTATGTAAAATAGTTCAAAAACAACAGCAGAGACCCTGATCATGCAATCATTTAATGTCTGCTTACAAATTTGGATGAATGCTATTTGCTTGAAGTTTTGAAAATAAAGAAGAAAAAAGGAATTGGTTATATGATTATTAAAATGGGCTGATAATGCACAAAATATATCATCGGTGGAAAACGAGTCACATAAAGACAATGGCAGAATACTTCAAATTGCATCAGCTGTTAGCTGCATGACAGAAATTTTAAAATGGATGTATTAGAAGAAATTGTTTTCCAGAACTGGCAACCTTGCCAGGCAAAACAGTTTCACTCAAATAAGGCATCAGCCAACACAAATTCAGGGACCTTGATTCATAGTGTTATGTACTTGACATAGAAAGGAATGCAAAATTTCTAAAAATATTTGTATGAAATGACTTTTCTCCAAATTCAAATTGTCAAAATTCCAGTTCTGGATTGTACACAGTCTTAATTCGATAAGAATTTTGTTGAAAAGATGATGACTGCATTATCTAAATATATATATTAATTATATACAGAATGTATGATAATGGGATTCACACTAATTCATGCCAATATTTGCACCCTTTGCCCTTGTTTACTTAATTAAATCCCCCATATTTTAAAAATTTCCCTTTCTTTCAAATGGAGGGGGAATTTCCACCTAAATTTTCAGGTTTTGAATAGACCCTGCATATCATTATATTTGTTGATATATCTTCTAGTTGTGAGCCAAACACTCTGGCGAGATCAGTGTGGGTTTTCCTTGTAGTTGTTAGTTAAACACTCTCTAGAGAGGTCATTGTGGGCTTTCCGTTTAGTTCTTAGCAAAACACACTCTGGAGAGGTCAGTGTGGGTTTTCCTTGTACTTCATTGCCAAACACACTGAGAGGAGAGGTCAGTGTGGGCTTTCCTTGTAGTTCTTAGCCACTCTTGATAGGTCAGTGTGGATAGCCAAACATTCTCTGGAGAGGTCAGTTTGGGCTTTCCTTGTAGTTGTTAGCTATGCACTCTCTGGAGAAGTCAGTGTGGGCTTTCCTTGTGGTTGTTAGCCAAATACTCTATGGCTCTATGGAGAGGTAGTATGGGTTTTCCTTGTAGTTGTTAGCCAAACACTCTCTGGAGAGGTAGTGTGGGTTTTCCTTGTAGTTGTTGGCCAGACACTCTCTGGAGAGGTCAGTGTGGCTTTCCTTGTAGTTGTTAGCCAGACACTCTCTGGAGAGGTCAGTGCGGGTTTTCCTTGTAGTTGTTAGCCAGACACTCTCTGGAGAGGTCAGTGTGGTTTTCCTTGTAGTTGTTAGTCGGACACTCTCTGGAGAGGTCAGTGTGGGCTATCCTTGTAGTTGCTTGCCAAACACTCTCTGGAGAGGTCAGTGTGGGCTTTCATTGTAGTTGGTAGCCAAACATTATGTGGAGAGGTACCTGTACAAAAACTTCCGCCCTGACTTTAACCAGATTCCAGGTGGAATTTTAAAGCGGATTTCATCTAAAGCCATGGATTCCACTTATTATAAATTTTAGGTGGATTCAGGGTGGAATATGGCCCAAAATATGCAAATTACTCCGTCTATTATTAGGAGGAATCTGTTTAGTCCGCCTACTAAGCGGAATTTGTTTATTCCGCTTATTTAGCCTAGATTCCCCTTATTATCACTTTTAGACAGATTAAGGGCGGATTCAGGGTGGAATATGGCCCAAAATATGCAAATTACTCCGTCTATTATTATTAGGAATCTGTTTAGTCTGCCTACTAAGCGGAATTTGTTTATTCCGCTTATTTAGCCTAGATTCCCCATATTATCACTTTTAGGCAGATTCAGGGTGGAATATAGCTCAAAATATGCAAATTACTCTGTCTGTTACTAGGCAGAATCTTTTCTTCTGCCTAATTAGATGGAAATACCTGCAGAAACCCATCCAGTAGTGAAAATGTCAAAATGTTATTCCACCTTGCAGACTTTAGGTTGATTTCTGGTAGCATTTTAGGCAAAATATGCAAATCAGTTGTCCTAAGATTCCACTTAAACAAAAAAATCCATCAAAGATTTCCACCTGAAATAAAATTCTACCTGAAAAAAACCCCACCCACCTGAAATAAAAATCCGCCTAAGGTTTCTGTCTAAAAACAGGCTGCCTAAAATATCTACATTAAATATCATCCAATAAAAAATCTGCTTCAGATTTCTATTAAACTGCCTAATGATTCTTAGACATTATTGGGAATCAATGGTAAATATTCCCAATAATTTTTAAAATGAATCATAAATTTTATTTTGACAAATTATCAAATAAGATTTAGGTTTTTCTTGTCCTCATTTTCTTTCTTGCATACAAAACCTAATCCATGATGGCATCATTTAAGTCTTTTTCATTTCACCTCAAGTTTGGTGAGATTTCACATATTTTGACCAAAACTTTCATTGACATTTTGGCGATACCTCATTAAAATTTCACTGAAATATTTGTGAGATTTCACAAAGCTCTGACCAAAACTTTCACCGAAATTCTGGTGAGGTTTCATAAACATTTTAGCCAAAATTTTCACTTAAGTTTTGCTGAGATCTCTAACATTTCGTTTTGTGAGAGTTTACTATAACTTTGGTGAGATTTCACTAAAATTTTGATCATTATATAGTATTTTACTGACGTTCCAGGAATTTTTCAGACATTTTAAAAGGTTTCAAATAAATAATGGATATGAACTGTGTGTGTGTGATTTGGATTTTTAACGTAGCTTTAAAAATTTTCGGTCATATTGCTACGATGTCTGTAGTGGGGCAGTTTATGGTGATGTCTAGCACTGGGGCATCATGCCACAGACATGTGATATTATGTCCCACCCAATCACATTATCCTGACACCAGGCCGACCAGTCCTAACACTAACCTCTTAATGCTTTGCGCCAAGCAAGGCAGCTGTTAGTACCATTTTGGTAAGTCTTTGGTATGACTCAGCTGGGGATCGAACCCACGACCTCCCGCATCCGAGGCAGATGCTCTAACTACTAGGCCACCAGAGCGGTACTGGATATGAATTAAACAGGACTTTATTAATCAAGGTGATATTTCAGTGTACATGAAACAAAATTATACAGATGTTGTAATTATATGACATCCAAGGCAAGAGATATGGAAGTTAATAATAATAATAATACTACTAATAATAATAATACAGACTTTATTTAGAGAAGGCAACTCACTTAGTTACAGAATTAATCTACCTTAAGGCCTTCTATCTGTTATGCACAATATATTATATACAGTATATACAACATGATGTGAAGAATCTGGCTAGACACTAAATAATTAAATGATTTTAAAAATCAAATTATCAAGCCTGGAACATATGCAGAGGCATATGTGAACACATAAACATATATAAAATATTATCTTGCACTGAAAAATTCAACTGTGAAAATGATGCAAAATGACAGAAAAGCATCCATTTGAGACATTGATTAAGATAAGAAATGCTAGGAGCCTGCCTTATGTCACTGTGTTGTACTGCAGACTCGATTTTTTATTAATGACTATGATGTTGTTGTGGTCTCGATTTAGTCCTTGTTCCATAAGCAGCCATGACAAACGTTTATCATGATATAATTACTCTTATTTTACACTTAATTCTAACACAACTAGAATATTTTGATAATATAAACAATTTGAAGGATGATTCTATTTGTGGGCCAAGAAAACTCCTTTAAGATATGACTTTTTTTTTTTACATGGGTATCTGGCAACAATATAAACAATTCCCACCAGTGATCTATACGTTGTCCCTCCTTAAATTCTGGAAGTTAATCAGTTTGGAGTTATAAAACCTCAAAATCATCCTGGTTCAATTCCTTGTCATATTTAGCATGCTAGCCGCTACTGTTAAGCTCTTTATGGCACAAAAAGCAAAATGCTAGTCCTGGCGTTCAGTTTTCATACAGATTGACCAGTTACGTTCCCATCAACTTTGCATTCAAGCTATTCTCATTGCCACACATTTTTCAAATGGTTATGCAACTCGTATCCCGCTCGAAAATTCGAATCGCCATGTTTAGCAAGCATGCTCATTCCCATCAGTTTCCGTTACGCGACGATTCATTGGGCAAGTACAAACTTTTGACCAATCAAAAAGCTCTTTATAGCGATCATCTGTTAAATAATATACGGAACAAATACTTAATAGAAAGCTCGTTGCGGAATGCGACCGGATAGAGCATTATAAAAAAATAAAAAAACAGTTTCGGAGACAATATTTAAAAAAGGGTCCATATAGAGGAAAATCAGATTCAGGTCAGGAGAAACGCGAAATTCTGCTTTAAAACAAAAAAGAAGAAAACAATTTTTTTTGAGGGAAATTTAATCCAATTGAAGTTAAAAAAAATACAACAACAACAACAATTTTTTTAAAAAATACAAGGAAAGATTTGGAAAGAAGTTATTATTCCCAAAATGAACAATAAAATTACAGCTATCAGAAACAGGAAATATAAATGTTGCTGAAAATCATTCAAATTGTACAAGAAACAAAAAATAAATTTTATTATATCTTAGTGATATTTTTTATTGAAATGTGAGTGATATTACAATCACAAAATATCACTATATTTTCAGAATTTTTGGCAAAGTGTCAGTGAAATTTCAATCACAAATTCTCACTGATATTTTCAGAAATGTTGGCAGTCAGTGAAATTTCAATAACAAAATTTCACTGATATTTTCAGAAATTTTGGTAAAATCTCCTAAAATATAATAATTCTAGTGAAAAAAAGGACATTTGAGTGAATGTCAAAAAATTTTTAACTCTGATTTTGCTGAAATTTCAGTCACATTTTCACTTGGGTATGATTGTTGTAGAGCATATTTTAATAGGAAGTTAAAGAAACTTATTTTTCAGAGTAAACATTAGATCAAGTCCAAAATCCACCTAGCACCAAATTTTCTAAGTCCAAAGATTCTATGCTAATGTAGTTCTTTTGATAAAGTTCAAAATTATGCCTAACATTTCTGCCAAAATCAGTGTAAGTCCAAAATCCGTCTTAAAGTAGGAAAATGAACTGGACAAGCAGAACTTTTCCATCTAACAGTTATCCTTTAGGAGGAATATAAGAAATAGTACGCTTAACTATTAGACGGATTCAGTCTGTCACCTTAGCTGTATTCCCAGTCTGTCTAAAGTCTGTCTGAAATTCGGTGTTTTTAGGCGGAATACACCCTGAATCAACCTAAACTCCAGGCGGAATCTGCCTAAAAATTCTGTGCGGGTAGTGTCGGCTTTCCTTGAAGTTGTTAGTCAAACATTCTCTGCAAAGGTCATTGTGGTTTTCCTTGTAGTTGTTAGCCAGACACTCTCTGGAGAGAAAGTGGTAGGTTTTCCTTGTAGTTATCAGTAAAACTTTCTCTGGAAAAGAGAGTGCTGTTATCCCTCACTCAGACTGGACTTGCTAACCCGTATGAGTTCACCTTAAGGCCTACTGAAACAACCCTACAGTTATGAACTTTTGGAAGGTCATCCAACAAATGAAAATATGAGATGAGGTTTTTTGGCACAAAAAAGAGTATGCAATGTAGTAGAGGCAGATTATCTATTGCACCTATTAACTTTTGAAAACACAATTATTTCCAAGCCAGTGATTAAGCTACCAAGTTTATTACATTTGTATCAAAGTCTGGGCTCTCTTGGTATGCATTTGGTGTCTGAGAGCATATGTTGCAAGCACAGGTGCTTTCTCAGTAGCATGAAAACAGCATGTGGTAATCTAATTGCTTGTTTCCATCAGTATTAATGAACAATAAACCAGCAGCAAATAATAGAACTGACTGAGATATTCCAGAGAGAGAAAGGATTGTAAAAGGGCTGAAAATCATGCTCTGCAGCAAATGGGACACAGTGTAATCTGCATAATACCACAGTACTGTGAAAAGTGTTAAAGCATCATGATATTGACTCTGATGGAATCCTGGTTTAAAACATTGTCCTTTTAATCCTGTCTGCTGAAAACTTGCAGAAATCTGCTTTTGGTGTTTTTTATTATTTCCATTCAAAAGAAAACATGATTGCTCCAAAGAAGTAAGTGATGTTATGCCAGTAAAATGATTAGAGCGACCTTTCATGTTATGCATGAAAGAAATGAAGAATGCTGACAACACAGAGAGTTGTTCAGTTAAAATGGATCTTTCATTATTTGCATATTGGTTGATACCTAAATCAGTTGGGTGAAATTGCTATGGCTGTGATGATGATCTTGCATTAGTCACCCTGCTGGAAAACAATTTCTTTCCAGATATCTGCATACAACCATTTTAAAATTTATCAAGTCATTATAGCTACCATTTGATGAAATTTTTAGGATTTTGCCGGAGGAAGTTTTATGTCTAGTAGGTCCTAAATGAAACTGGTGTTGATCTGATATCAAATAATGCTGTCACAGTGGCCATATTGAATATCTTCTTAATAATAATAATAATAATAATAATAATCATAATACACCACTCCCTCGATAACTCGTGCCCTGATAACTCGTGAACCCACTTATAACGCGGGGTCAGGCGTGGATCCCATTTTTTAAACCCAGAAATTACCCCCAAAATAGATCCCTATTTTATGAACTTTATGGAAATCGCGATCAAAATTAGCTACAAAAACTTTGGTATATCACTTGTCTTATCGTCGAAAACGGTAGATAGGACCTGGAAATTTTAATCAACATTATGAAATACCAAATTTAAAAATAAGTCATGCAATTTTTTTACATTTTCTTTCCAAGTGACATTCCTAGCACACCGCAATTAACGATATGTAAGGAAATTTCGATCAATGAAAATGTCACATACGTCAAGTGGAGGCAGTACTTTAATAAATAAATACAAATTAAATAATTTTTTATCAATTGAAATTTGTGTTCTAGTTCTGTCTTCTAGTTCCTTTTAAGTGTAATCATCATAAATGCAATGTGTCCTCTTGTAATTAAATGTAAAATGTGTCAATCTACCGTAACAGCTATGTCCGCGAGCATTTCTCTGAGAACCTATTTAGGTGCAGACTGTGTTTTGATAACTGACTTGCAGAAGTATTTGTTGCATTGTTGCACTGAATTAAAAGCTGGCCTCCTTTGTATTATCATGTTAATTATGTCTTTTGAATCAAATAATGGAGGTGAAATAAAAGAAAAGTTAAAAGGCACGAAAATCCTACAAACTTAAAATCTAGCTGCCCCGGTCGTATGTCAGGTGAACTCACTTCAGTTGATCAGTTGAACACTGTTATAAATGTTATTGTGTATGTAACATAAACTACCTTAAATTAACCGACTCATTGGTAACTGTGATCAAAGATAGCACAGCAACCAAGCGAAAAGAATACTATACTTCGTAAAATAAAGAGCTTGGTTTCACAGATACGGATCATTGTGGGCAAGCGAGTTTCAGAGAATTCTTGAACTGGCACTTTGAGATATCCTCAAGAATGATCAAAAGTTTCATTATTACTTCCAATGAAATCACGATATCAATACTGTACTAATTGAATAGCACAAAAATTTAGATTCGACGTAGACGATTGTCTCACAAGAATTTCGCTTGCTTTTTGAACAAAAGGAATCTTGTTTGGTGGTGTATCAACAGTTAGTCTAGTTCCCTGCTCTTTCACTCCCAATTTGGCAGGATACAATGCCATACCACTCCGGGAACCAGACTCATTAAGAAAACAAAAAGCAGTGACGTAATACACACGTTTTCGTGTAAACGTAATGGTTGTTGAAACCAGTTGGAACAATCTTTCACATGTTGGACATTTTGAAAATAAATGTTATTTAAACAGAATAACGAACAATTTCATTAGAAAAAGTGCGTTTTTAAAAGTTATTATCAACATGAATGTAAAATGAGGATTCAGTCATTAAACAGCAAAGTTCCTTAACCCCGACACCCACCCACCCCCGCTGTTTTCTCGATGTCCAAGCGATTTTTTTCAATTTTTGGAGGTCCCTTGGTAACTCACGCCCTCGCTTATAACGCGGTCTATGTTTGTGGACCCCGTTGCGCACGAGTTATCGAGGGAGTGGTGTAATAATAATAATAATAATAATAATAATAATAATAATGCTTTATTTGTAGAGGGTGACTCATTAGTCAAGGACTATTCTCCCTTGAGGCCCTCTTAAGGAGAAGATAACAATGCATATTATATGAAGATAGCAATAATTACTGTTTATTTTAACATGTTTAGTATTAAAATACTAAATTCCATTATCTATTAGAAACACATACATGCTCATGATATCTCTTCTTAAATACTCTAATATTTTCAGCAGATTTTACATGTAGTGGAAGCTTGTTCCACAAAGCTGTACCAGTGTATTGGAAGTTCTTTTTAAATTGCTCTGTTCTTGGTTTTGGTGCTAGAAGGTTTCCATGTGATATTGATCTCAACTGGTTTTGTGTTGAAAAAGGCCTGAATAAGTCCTGAAGATACTCTGGTGCAGTTCCATGTAGACATTTATATACAGGAACTGCCTTGTGAAAATCTATCCTGTCATATATTGTGAAACATCTGAGTTCTGTAAACAATGCTTTTGACAAATGATCACTAGATGCATCTAACATTACTCATGCTGCTCATTTCTGAAGTTTATAAATCCTGTCAAGCTCAGGTTTAGCACAGTTTTCCCATACATTTGAACAATAATCCATTGTTGGAAGAATATATGACTTGTAGTATAGATTGCAAGTTTCCATAGGTAAATATTTCTTGATTCTGCTGAGTAGGGCAATTTTGGATGACAGTGTTTTATGGCAAGTGACAGTGTTTTATGACAGTGTCTTATGGCTACTCCTCTTGAATTGATGGTCATATCAACATCGTATTTTCGCCAAAACACTCTTTTTTATGTCTAGTTGGAAATGATGTTGATCTGTTGCCTAATATGACAAAAGTGACAGCCATCTTGAAAAGCAAAATGGAAGATCATATTGACATGGGAGTTTCACCAGAAGACTTTTTATGATGTCTAATTTGTCCTAAATGAAAATGCAGACCTGACTTTCAGTATGACTGCCACAGAGGCCAGCTTAAAAATTTGTTATCACTAAATATTTTAGATGGCTGGTCATATCAATAGTGTGCTTTAACCAAAACACTTCTTATGTCTAGCTGGTCTTAATTAGAAATGGTGCCAATCTGACATCCACAGCAGCTAATTTGAAAATCTTGTTACTGCTGAAGAATATCAGAGATGGTTTCAACAGTCATATTTAAAAGGAAAAAATGATTTTGTTTTGAATCCAAGGAAGTTCTTTTCAGTCAGCAAAGCATCAGTCCCTTCAAGGGACTCTTGTATACATTGTTATGAATTGTTAAGTATTGAACTGTAATTAAATTTGCTATTCTCTTGTATACATTTTGATAATGGAACATAAAAAACAGGATTGGTTCATTGGTTCTGTTAGTAATATTAAGAACTGACATTTTACTCCCAACTAATACCAAAATTAGCCATCATTATTTACTTTCCTGCGCATAGACTAGAAGTGCATATGGGATGTTCAACATGCATCTATCTGTCATCTGTCTATTAATTCAGGTTTGTTATTGCTACTCTTTCTAAACTACTTTGGAGGTTTGCCATGAAACTTAACATACACACATTCATCCCAAGGGCCTCAGTGAAAATGATGTTGCTTGGACATTCAGTATATCATCACTGTGATCATCTTGAAAATCTTGTTCTCATTACTTGTCAAAATCAACACTGGGTTTTCGCTAGGAGACTTCTTATAATGTATAATTCATTTTAAAGGACAGTGTTGGTGATCTGACATCTAGTATGGCCACTGGGACAGGTACGGTGAACATTTTGTTATCACTACTCCTTCTGATAAGATGGTCATATTAGTCTTGAAGGACCTAATCTGATGTAACTGTGCTTGGGGGAATTAGAGACAGGAGAGGAGGGTTGTCTCTTCCACCTTTAATTAAACTCTAATGCTTTTAGTTCTACATGGTGATTCCCTGCACTTTGTGTGACCTTAGCTTATAAAGGATCCCAGCATAAATGAACATAGTTCCTGTCTGACCTTGGATATGGTCACCATGGCAGCAGTCTTGAAAATCTTGTTATTGCTACTCCTCCTTGATGGTCACATCAACATGGGGTTTAACCAAAACACTTTTTATAATGTCTAGATTTACCAGAATTGAAATGGTCCTGATATTGCATCCAATATAATTGCTTTGACAACCATTATAAAAATAATTTTACAATTCATCCAAAATGAAAAATGATATCAACATGGGGTTTTCTAAATAAAAATGGTGCTGATCTGATATCCAGCTGTTCCCCCTCCCATTTTTTTTATTGCCACTCATCTTAAATGGATGGTCAAATCAACATGAACTTTTATGATATTTAGTTGGGTCTAAATAACAATGGTGCTGATCTTACATCTATGACTTAATCCAAATGCATCCAATATGGCCATTATGGCAGCCATCCTGACACTCTTGTTACTGCTACTCCTTCTGAACAAGTCATTTTGGCATGGGGTTCACACCAGAAGTCCAATTATTAGATCCAGTTTGCCCTAAATTAAAATAGTGCTGATCTAACCTCAAATATGGCTGCCATCTTAAAAGTTTTGTTGTTGCTACTACTCCTAAATGTAAAGACAGCAAAATAAGGTTTTCACCAGAAGACTTCTTAAGGTATCTAATTGGTTCTTGATGAAAATGATGCCAGTCTGACATTATGGACATCATGGTGATCATCATGAAAATCTTGTTATTGCTACTCCGTAAGAATCCATTGTCAAATCAGTATAGAGTATTCACCAAAATACTTCTTATGATATCTAGTTGATCCTGAGTGCAAATGGTACAAATTTGACATCAAATATTCAAATATGACTGCCATTATGGCCATCTTCAAAAAATCTTGTCATTACTATATACTCTTCTTGAATGTATGTTCATATTGGCATTGGGTTTTTGCTAGAAGTCTTTTGCTTGTTATATTTAGTTGGCATTCATTGAAAATCATACTATTCTAAAATCCAGTATGGCTACATCTGCAGCTGATTTGAAAATCTTGTCACTCAGGAATATCAGAAATGGTTTCAGCTGTTAGTAGTTTAATAGAAGTGGTCTTTCCAGTATCTTGAATTGTTGGAAATTATTTTTGGACAGTAGAGCATCAGTTCTTAACAGTAGTATCATTTGACTAAGAGGGTGTCGTTTGCAGACTGATGCAGAATTAAACTGTTACATGTGTATTTATTATGCATGCTAACAAGGTTTATTTGTTGCCATGCATATTCACCACCGTGTGATGTCAGTCTTCTTTGCTTTCAGATATTTCAAAATGTCCTGTATTGATTTTTATTGCAATGATGTCCATAGGATCTGCATTAAAAAATTTAGAGAAGAACTGTAATTGCTAGTCATTAGGCATGTAATGCTCACAGCACATGTTAAGAGAGGCAATTTGTAATTGCACTATCCAATCCAATTACAGGTCTTGTACAACTATTTGAATTATCTCTACATTATCATACAAGTTATTTTATGATAAAAATATTTTAAAAGCTTTCCTGTATATCACTTGTAATCATAAAATATGATGGTGATTGATTATTGACAGATTACAACTTCCGCCTTGAATTATAGTTTCTCAATGGTCAACTCAACTCAGGGAAGGGTGAGTTATTGTATTTTGTAATTATGAGTTTCACATGTGTCCTCTACCATTTGTGAAGTCTACAGGTAGCTTGAACACATGGGGACTTAACTTGGTTTAACTATGATTTGTGTGCCTGGTTATTGTTCTTGTGGGTTTTACACAATTTTTCAAAATCTGATCGGCTGTACATGGTAGCCAGTATATGTGGTGGAGGAAGAACCTGGGAAAATGCTTGGAAGCACCACAGAAAACCCTGGGAAGAACCACTGACCCACGAGAACCTACTGAAAAGCTTTTTCACATACATTTGCTGAACATGCAGACACTGGTCAATTGGAAATGTCCAACTTTCTGCCTAGTATAGACCCTTACAGTACCGCTGCTGTATAAGCTTTTTTTTGGCTAATGTGCACATATGTGACACCTTGTCATCTGACACTGTTGTCTGGCAAATATTTTGTACCTCCTTGCAAACATGCAAAAACATGTGACACCTTGTCATCTGACACTGTTTCTACAGAATGGCAAATATTTGTACCTCCTTGTACACATGTGGAAGACAGATCCAAGTAATTTCCATGCCTTAGCTAGAAACTGTAACATTATTAACATGTAACATATTCAAAATTATCTTGTCATTCTTCTAGAAAATGTGTATAAAGCATTCTTCTCAATAATTACCTAACTATAACTTTAATTTTGTGATAAATACATGCAAGCATGGTTCCAAAAGTGCCTTTCAGCACCTCACTTTGAAAAATTCTGTATCCATTATTGTAAGAGCTTGTCAAGTACTAGTACCACAGAAAGGTAATACAAATGTCTGCCAATGCATGATCACATATTTGAAAGCACTTTGCAACATTTTAGAATTTTTGGCATGCTAAATATGACAACCAAAAAGTAGGTGCTATTGTATGACTGCCGTGTCACTGAGAAGCACACTGCACTTGCTGCATCATACCAATAGCACATGAAGCTGAATACAGTTAGGTTTTGTGTACTTTGTAAAATATCCTATTAAAGAGGCAACCCATATCAGCACTGATATTTCATAATCTAGGGATTTCCTTAGCCCTAGAATGATCCAATCACAGTAAAAAAGATTACAAGACCAAAAATACCCAATTACAGTGGGGCCCCAGCTTATGAACCTAATCGGTTCCCGGACGGCATTCGTAACCCGGGGTGTTCGTAACCCGCAACGTGTTTTCCCATAGGATCCCATTGTTAAATTTTTAATCCGTTCCCGAGCCAGAAAAAAATCATCGAAAATCACTGCTACATTAAAAAAAAAGGTGAAAAACACAACACATACATAGCAATAAAACACACAAACACACTCAAAACCCACAAAAACAACACAAACATGACACAAAAATGAACACAAGAACACCACAGACTCCTTTTTTCACCTTTTTTTCACTCTATTTGAGTACAGGCAGCCATATATGAGCTCGCGTGTTTGAAATTTTGCGTGCAAGCGAATGGCAGTTCGGTTTGTAACCCGAGTCACTGTTCATAACCCGAGTCATTTTTTTGGCCAGCCGGGCGTTTGTAACCCGGATTGTTCATAACCCAGGGTGTTCGTAAGCCGGGGCCCCACTGTATAAAGTTATCCTGCACCTGCCCAACATAAAATTATAGTTGTGTCTTTGAGCTTTTTGGAAAGCTAATACTTGTGTTTTCTTATGTTTTAGTGGTATGACTAAGGATTAGATATTGGTTTGAAATATGGGTACTACTTTATACATTTTTAACATACAACTTCCTGAAAAGATTATAATGTAGGTTTTGACGGGAATTTTGTTTTGATCTCCAGCCTTCACAGATCTCAGCAGAGTACAGATATGGATCAGTGTCAATGATTTTATTATTTTCTGCAGTGAGGAAAGCAATTACTTTTCAGCAGGAGAAGATATGTTTGTCATTCATCTTGATGGGGGCAAGCATGCCAGTCAGGCACATCCCTCACATATCTGTGTTTGTGCTAATCACTCAGTTGATCAGATTGTGAAGACATTCTTAAAGGTGTTTATCCATGGAACCAACTTTTTTGTCAGTCTGTTTAGATGGCTCATATACATATGATACACAAAAACTGTTTGCAGCTGTTAAGCAGTGAAGTAATTAAATAGAATAATGTTGGTTAGTTATATTTTCTAACTAACTTCACCCAAATTTTATTCTTGAGAAAATTGTACAAGTATCTATCACCTTATCTGATATATAATTTATTGTACTCTATACAGCCATGACAAATGACAACTCAGGAGCAGCTAGAACAGGTGTTTATAAACTGGTGATATATATATATATATATATATATATATATATATATATATATATATATATGCAGGTATATATATATATATATGTATGCAGTAAGAGCATATATATATATATGTTATATATATATATATATATATATATATACACAGCTGTTTAATTTTCAACTGGCCACTGACTAAAATACCAACTACTTTTCCAACTGATCCATGTGCGGATACAAAATTGTAACATTTTTTTTATTATATAATTGCATTGACTTAGCCTTGTACTGTTCATTTTGCATTAGATACAGATGTCTTTAGTAAATTATAAACTTGACTGTGACTTGATTATATACAGATATCATCAGTACGGTATAAACATGACTATGACTTGATTGTGTACAAATGTCGTTAGTAAGGTATAAACTTGACTGTGACAGTTGTGTACAGATATCATTAGTAAGATATAAACTTGACCTTGACTTGATTGTGTACAGATATCATTAGTAAGATATAAACTCGACTGTGACTTGATTGTGTATAGATGTCATCAGTAGATATAAACTTGACTGACTTGATTGTGTAAAGATGTCATCAATATGATATAAACTTGACTGTGATTTGATTGTGTACAGATATCATCAGTAAGATATGTGTGTGTGTGTGTGTTTTAGATTTTTAACGTAGCTTTAACAATTTTTCAGTCATATCGCTACGATGTCTGCAGTGTGACAGTTTATAGTGATGTCTAGCACTGGGGCACCATGCCGCAGACATGTGGCATGATGTCCCACCCAGTCACATTATCCTGACACCAGGCCGACCAGTCCTAACACTAACCTCTTAATGCTGAGTGCCAAGCGAGGCAGCTGTTAGTACCATTTTTTAAAGTCTTTGGTATGACTCGGCCAGGGTTCGAACCCGCGACCTCCCGCATCTGAGGCGGATGCTCTAACCACTAGGCCACCGGAGCAGTTACAGTAAGATATAAACTTGACTGTGACTTGATTGTGTAAAGATGTCATTAAAATATGATATGAACTTGACTCTGACTTGATTGTGAAACAGATGTCATTAGTTAGATATAAACTTGACTGAGACGATTGTGTACAGCTATCATTAGTAAGATATAAACTTGACTGGCTTGATTGTGTACAAATGTCATTAGTAAGATATAAACTTAACTGTGACTTGATTGTGTATGGATATCATCAGTAAGATACAAGATTGACTGTGATTTGAATTTGTACAGATATCATCAGTAAGATATAAACTTGACTGACTTGATTGTGTATAGATGTCATTAGTAAGTTATAAACTTAACTGTGGCTTGATTGTGTACAGATATCATCAGTAAGATATAAACTTGACTGTGACTTGATTATATAAAGATGTCATCAGTATGATATAAACTTGACTGTGACTTGATTGTGTACAGATGTCATTAGTAAGATACAAACTTGACTGTGACTTGATTATGTAAAGATGTCATCAGTATGATATAAACTTGACTGACTTGATTGTATACAGATATCATTAGTAAGATATAAACTTGACTGACTTGATTGTGTATGGATATCATTAGTAAAATATAAACTTGACTCTGACTTGATTGTGTACAGATATCATTAGTAAGATATAAACTTGACTCTGACTTGATTGTTTATGGATATCATTAGTAAGATATAAACTTGACTGACTTGATTGTGTATGGATATCATTAGTAAGATATAAACTTGACTGTGACTTGATTGTGTATGGATATCACCAAGAAGATATAAACTTGACTGTGACTTGATTGTATACAGATGTCATTAGTAAGATACTTGACTGTGACTTGATTGTGTACATACCAGCTTGTAAATTGTACCCACAGATGCATGATCTGATGCCCATCCATGGGATCAGACTTTATCTGGGTGCTTTTAGAATTTTCCGTTCAGAAAGCCACAGTGTTAAGGCAATTTAATCATCGCTTTATCTCAGAGGACTGAAATTGGGTCTTCAGTATATATTCAGGCTATCTTCAGATCCTTGTGTTCACCAGATACTAAAGGTTGTACTTTCAAAGACCAAATTAATATTTTCACCGTTTGGCTTTCAAATAGTTATCTCCTAGATGTAGCAAAATCATTATTTACAAATACTGTAAAATTCTGTAATCTTAATCACCACCATTGTCATCAAATGTTCCAAAATCATATTTAATCTTTTCAAATTCAAGAAGTCCTCAACAAATTCCCTCAATTCCAACAGTAAATTCAATGAAATTAGAACGTTCCATCATGGCTATACACCTATGTATACAGCCAGCTTGAAAGATGGGGTCATGGTTGGAGCTACTGTTGCAAGTTCTGTGACACCATCTTGAACTGATCACTGAATAAAGCCTCCATTTATACAGAACCATACTCCAATATTAACTACAATGAAACCTCTCAAAAACTCCAATGTTAACTACAATTAAACCTCCCAAAATCACATTTTCCCATTGTAATGTGTCGAATTTTGAAGAAGTACTGGATCATAAAGTTGAATAAATTGTGCATTAAACTTTTATCATAGTCAAGCCATAGAAAAGTCTTTGAGAAAGTTCACTTTGATATTTCCCTTGTTTCATCTGTGAAACATAAAAGGGCCTATGTTTAAGCTTCAGTGGAATTGACCCAGTCATTGTAACAGTATATTGGCAGAGAGTACATTAGAATTACCGACCGTATCTGTGGAGGGGACCTTATGTCAAATAATTGATCCTCAAAGTAAAGCTAATTGCATCATATCCTAGGCTGTCAAAATCTGATGAAAGACATCATTATTTTGGGGAAAAATGAGGAAAAGTTGCTTTCGATTGGTCAGTTAAATTTAAGGCATACACTTTAGAAATAATGGGGAATTTAAAGTAGCGACTTGGCTCAGAATTCTTTAGTCCAATTTTGCTTGTGAGAAGTCGAATTTGAGACTCTGGTGAAAAAACCTGAGAATAGAGCTTTCCCTCGTTAAAAAAGTAAAGAGGCCAAATAGCAGTCTTGAAAAGAAAGGACAGGCTATATGCTAGGACGCATGATTATGTGGAAAAGAAACAGCATTAAGGTATGCAATTTTAATTTCCATGTAATTTTCTGTTTTGTTTGTTTGGTTTTATGCAAATGTGTTTCATATGCTTATGATCCAATGATTGTATCGTTTATTCATTTTCATAGGATTCTGTTGATATGTTTTAGTGTTATGCAATTAAATTCTTTAATTTAACAGTTATTATTAGTTCATTGATAGAATTGACGGATATAATGTGATCCAAATATTCAGATGCATAGTATTTTATAGGGATTTATGAATTAATTTCCTTTGTCTGTAGGATGATACTGTTTATCATGAGTTAATGATAATTGCATATTTATATATCATTTTGTAATGCTTAAGTGATCTTGCAGGTTATTAGTTACTGTAAGCTAGAATTTAGTGAATCTTATGCAATAGTGATTGAGCATTTATCTTATTGAATGGAACTGACTAGCTAGGTGTAAGAAGTCATAGAGTAACGTATGCAGATATATATACGGCAACATTGTTGTATACACCGGATGTGTTAATTTCTAGTCAGGCATGGAGCGAGGCAATGAACTGTTTAATTAAGGTCAGACTTAGTATATTGCAATGGTCATTTGTAACTATAAATAACGATTGTACCTTCCCTCAAATACAGTATATTTGTAAGGCCCATTAATTGTTAAGGTCACATTATGTCTGAATTTATGCAGTGTGGATAGCTATTTATGTTTCTGAATAACGGAAGTGAGAGATTTTACATATACGGATAGGTGGTGAAACATATACAGCTTTAGTCATAATCTTGTCATTTAAGGGAACAGCTTTCTATATCCTCCCCGAGAACCCGATGAGGACAGTCCAGGAGGGAAGTCCGCAAATAGAGAGTTCAGAATAGAAGGGTCAAGAGGAAGAACCAAGCATACACGCTAGACATGGAATACACAAAGTCAAGAGAGAAGGACGCCAAGTGATGCAAGTCAGGCGTGGACATTGTACTCTTTTTATCACTCGTTACTATGATGAACGAATCTGTAAATTGAACACTGCTATTAAATTCCATTAATGTAAATCGGTTGGATTGTAATTGCAATTTTTGCTTATGTATTAATTAATTAAATTTATTTTATTTTATTGTTTAAGGGGTGTCGTATTTGTTTATTTCTTATCAATAGTCTTGCTCAGTTCTCTGTTAATGTTCCATCTATTCACACTGGGCAATAACATTGAGGGAGGTCATTCTCTAGATAACGATCGCCAAATCATTAACAGAGGGGCACACGTCTCACATGCACGTCTCCACGTTCTTCCTCCTCCTCCCCCCCTTTACACCCATCTTTACAGAAAGCCTTGTAAAACCTGAAATTGACATATGAATATCGCAAATCTTATAGATACATGATTTGCTGATACAATCTGGCAAAAATATTTTGCACTGTTGGCTGCCTGGTTATTTTGGTGTTAAGAATAATGAAGTTGCATATAAAGCAGCCAAAGCTGCTCAGCAGTCTTCTGTTTCCGAATGGAAGAGTCTATATTGTAACCTCAAATATTATGTAAATCAGCATGTTCATCAAACTTGGCAAAATATGTGAAATTTAAATTCCACAAACAAGCTTCAGAATGTGAAAGTTCATTGTTGGAGTGTGGCATCCCTCAGAACAGATGGCAGAGATATGAAAGGGGCTATTATGTTGGTCATGTATCGGACACACCCTAACCTGACTCATGCATACTGCCTGAAGAGGAGCCTTGACCAGAGTGTGTTCCTTGCCAGTGCCTACTGACAGCAGAACACATTCTTACTGAGTGTGTCAACTTAAAACTTGATAGCTGGGAGTTTTTAATGTGAATTCAAGAAAGACTCTTTATAATCATGTAACCCCCAGAGAAAAGTTTTGACATATTGAAGAAATGTAGTTCCCCCCAAAAACTGACCGTATATTTAAAGGTTTCTTTATGTTTTGCTTTAAATTTTTGAGAATACATTTTACAGATTCTTAGTATCTGTACCATTTATTTTCATGTTGTGGTACCTCATATTTGCATTTATTTACAAGGGTTTATCTTCATAAATTTTTTGTGTAGTTCTTCATTTTTACATTTTTAAAACTTGACTTTTAATTGGCCCCATATAGCCATTATTGTGCATATGTGCTGTTAAACATGGCCCCCTATAACCATTATTGTGCTGGTTTGCTGTTCAACACAGTACTTTATGGCCGTTATTGTGCTGATATGCAGTTAAACATGGCATCATATGGCCATCATTGTGCTGATCTGTTAAACATGACATCATATAGCCATTATTGTGCTGATGTGCAGTTAAGCACTAATACATACATTTAATTTAATTTTGAGTTGGCTACTTTAATAGATGATGGGAAGGCTGCTGGTGTGTACATGTATATATGTATATGTTCATGTGCTGATGCACGTGTATATGCATTTGTTGATATGATGTGCCAATTCATGTGCATATGTATATGTTGATAGGATGTACCAATGCATGTGCGTATGTATATGTATATGTATATATATATATATATATATATATGTATGTGTGTGTGTGTATAGTGTGCCAAATAATGTGCATATGTATATGTTGATATGTTCATGTGCTGATGCATGTGCATTTGTATATGTTGATGTGATGTACCAATGCATGTGCATATGTATATGTTGATATGAATCTATTGTGCTGATGCCTCTGCATATGTATATGTTGTTAATAGGATGTTCTGATGCATGTGCATATGTATGTGTTGATATGATGTGCCTATGCCTGTATATATGTATATGTTGTTAATATGATGCGCCAATGTATGTGCATATGTATATGTTGATATGATGTGCCAATGCCTCTGCATATGTATATGTTGTTAATATGATGTGCTGATGCATTTGCATACGTATATGTTGATATGATGTGCCAGTGCCTGTGCATATGTATATGTTGTTAATATGATGCACCAATGCATGTGCATATGTATATGTTGATATGATGTGCCAATGCATGTGCATATGCATATATGTTGATTTGATGTGCTGATGCATGTGCATATATATGTTTTTATAATGTGCCGATGCATCTAAATATGTATATGTTGATATGATGTGCCGATGCCTCTGCATATATATATATATGTTGATATGATGTGCCTATGCATGTGCATAGATCTATGCATGAATGGGACCTATTTTACTTGACCTTTATACACAGAGTATCATTATAGACAGGTGGATGTCAAAGCTGAGGATTGAATAAAAAAAAATGTTCATGTTCTGGTGACCTTTGGAATTCCCAGTCCACTTATTTTTAGTAGCCTATCAGAATAACATTTCCATTTCGTGTTAGGGAGCATTATAATTCCTAACAACATGTGTCACATTGAATATTTCACTGTCATAAATGTGAAAGCTGTAATATGATTGATGAATGAAAAGGTCAACAGAACATGACTTCACATCATCATCATCATCATCATCATTATCAATCCCTTAACCTAAGAGGTCGTTGGGGCACCACAGTTGACTTTACAACTAATTCTTTCCATCTTTCCCTGTTCTCTACTGCCCATTGGGAATCTCCAAATCCCATGCCTGTCCACTCCTTAATGTTGTCTTTCCACCTCTTTTTCTGTCTGCCTCTTCTTCTGCACCCTCGCACTGTGCCTTGAAAGGTTGTTTTTGCCAGTCCAGGTGATCTTGAGACATGACCATACCACTTTAGTTTGCGCTTTTTTACATTGGTTACTTGGTCAATGTATGAGATGCCCAAGATCTTGAGGTAGCATCTCATTTCGAAGGTTTGAATCCTTTGTAGATCTGATGTGAGCGTCCGTGTTTCACAAGCACACAGAAAGATGGATAAGACAATCAAGCACATCAGCCTTATTTTGGAACCAAAAGCAATGTTGGTATCTTTCCATATTGGTCTCAACCTTGTTATTGCTGCTGTTGTCTGGGCAATCCTGCAGAGTAGTTCTGGTTTGGAGCCCTCATCTGTGGTAATTGATCCCAAGTACTTGAAGCTTGTGACTCTTTCCAGCTTCTGCCCACTGACCTTTATTTCTGCACTGATGCCGTTGGTGTTGTTTGTCATCAGTTTGGATTTTTCAGCACTAATCTCCATACCGTATGCTGTGGAGGTTGTGTCAAGGCGCTCAACCAAGTCAGCCAGTTCTTTTTATCTCCTGCTAAACTATCAATATCATCTGTGAAGCAATGGTTTGTGATTGTTTTTCCTCAGATGCTGACAGTGCCATTGTGGTCATGCAAGGCATCCTCCATGATCCTTTCCAGGAAAATGTTGAAGAGTGTAGGTGACAGTATACATCCCTGTCTGACTCCAACTGTTGTTTGACACCAATCTCCTCTGCTGCTATCGATGAGAACAGCACTGGTGGCTTTGTCATAGAGGTACTCAACAACCTGCACCAGGTTTGAGCTAATGTTGTACTTCCTTATAGTTACTTATAAGGCTGCATGCCATACACTATCAAAGGCCTTTTTGAAATCTATAAAGAAGTGGTATAGGTTCTGCTGGTGCTGAAGGTATTTCTCACAAAGGAGTCTGAGATTGAAGATTTGTTCTGTGGTGCTCATTCCTGCTCAGAAGCCTGCCTGCTTTTCAGCAATAATTTTCTCTGCTTGAGGCTTTAGCCTGTTGAGAATTATCTTCAGCATGACTTTGCTCAGGTGACTGGTCAAACTGATGGTTCTGTAGTTTTGGCATAGCCATAGGTTTCCTTTCTTGGGGAGCATGAATACCAAGGACTGAGTCCATGCAGTGGGCTATTCTCCTGTCTGCCATATCTTGTTGCAGATTGTTGTTAGAACTGTGACAATCTCTTCTCCTCCTGCTTGATCGAGCTCTGCTGGTTTGTTGTCAATGCCAGCTGACTTTCCTTTCTTTAGTGACCTAACTGCAATTTCTACTTCTTCACAAAGAATGGGGTTGTCATCAATTTCTTTTGCCTGAGGGCAATTTAGTACTGCTGGATCTCATTGGGTCTTATGATTATACAATTCTGAGCAGTATTCTGTCCATCGCTTGAGGATCTCTTGATCTTCTGTGAGGCATTTCCCTGATTTGTCTTGGATGGTGGTAGTTTTCCCTTGTTTATGGGTTGTGAGATCTTTCACCAGTTGATATGCCATTTTGCTGTCATTTCTACTCAAACTGTCTTAGATTTTGCAGCATTGTCTTTCTATCCAGAATTCCTTTGCCTTTTTCATGCTTTCCTGATCATGTTGTTTATCTCTCTGTATTTTCTAGCTCCTTCATGATCTCTTTTTCCCTTTTTCAGTTCTCTTCTTTTGTTGCATAGTTCAAGGACATCTGTTGTAATCCAATGTATTTTTGACAATATTTGCCAATGATCTCGCTAGCTGTGCTAGTCATAGCTGTGTTGAATGTGGTTGTTAAGGACTCTAGGTTGGTGTCTTGGCTGTCCAGGGTTATCAAAGGTGCAAATTTACCACCTATCATTGCTTGGAAGGTTTCTGCGACTTTTGGATCTTTCAATTTTTCAGGGTCAAATCTGATTCTTGGTTGGTTAGGCTTTTTGATATTTTCAGGTGGAGGCAAAACATTGTCATTAATAAATCGTGGTCACTTCCAATATCTGCTCCTGGAAAATTTTGTGTTCTGGTGATATTCAGTCCTGTGCAGAAATCCTTTTTTCACCAAGATGTAGTCAGTCTGGTTGTGATATTGTCCATCAGGACTATGCCAGGTCCATTTTCAAGATGCCTTGCGAGGGCTGAATGTGTTGGCTATCACAAGATTGTTGTAGGCAGCAAACTCCAAGATCCTGAGTCCTCTTTCATTTGTTTCTGCATTACAGAAGGGTCCACAGGTGCTTTACTAGTTTGTCTGTGAATCAACTCCCACCTTTGCATTCCACTCTCCTTGTACAAACAGAAAGTCCTTCCTGGGTGAGTTGTCAATGACATCTTGCAGTTGGTTATAAAAATTCTCCAGTTCGTTGTCATCATAGTTAGATGTGGGTGCATAGGCCTGTATGATTGTGATGTTGAAGGGAATCACCCTCAGGTGGATGGTAATGAGCCTGCTTTAGACTGGGCAGCAACCCATAATGCTGTTCACAATGCCCTTGTGGACAAGAAATCCAATGCCATGATTGTGTTTGTCCCCTCTTCCGCTGAAGTAGAGCTTATGCCCTGCATCTGTTGTTATTAAGCCAAAGTTTTTGCAGTGCACTTCGCAGAGACCAATAATGTTCCAGTTATACCTCTCCAACTCATGTGTAAGTTCTTTCAACTTTCCCACAGCCCTCAGTGTCCTAACATTCCATGTACTGATGATGATGTTGTCTCTCCCACGGATCTTAGTAGTGGGGGTACCAGTAGCATCCTTGTCACCTCTGTCCTGGTGTGCAGTGGAAGGCACCGTCATTGTTGACCTTGGCTGCGACCAATCCGGTATGGAAGAATTGTTAGTTGTCTTCATGTGGTGTGTCAAGGGCAAGATACAGCCTGGAGGAGCCGATCCCTCTCCAGACTGCAGACTGGATGACCACAGCCAAAATCCACTGATATAATGTGGCACGCCCTGGCCCTGAGCACATGGTTGTTGAGCTCATCTTGGAGCCATTCTGCCCTGGCCGTTGACTTCATCGAGGAAGACTTCTGCCCAGTGATGCTGTGCTATCATCACACTATTTTACCCATAGCTGGGAGACTCATTGGGGCGGGAGAATCTTATTCCATCCTGTACAGGCTTCGTATCAGTGTCCGTCAAATATCTGTTGCATGGAAGAACTAAAGTTTTATTTGAATGGGACTAATTACCTTCATCCTTTCTATTAAGAAGACTTTTGTTTAAGTTTAATTAAAAAAATACTGGTATGTTCTCATGCACTATTTATTTTCATGCCCCGCCACAAAAATGGTAGACCATTCTTGTGTTATCCTTGTTCATCTGTCTGTCAGTCTGTTATACCCTGATTACACAAGCTTTGCATTTCAGGCAGTATGGTGGGGCATGTTTTTTGTTAATGAATATACTTCTAGTTACTTTTGAGTGTCAGGTCTATCATCTTGCCATATATCTTACTTGAGGTGAATGCTTGTTGTTGAAAGCTGTGCAGCAGAACTACCTTTGGCTTTATACAAGAACTTTATATATATATATATATATATATATATATATTTATACCACATTCATTAAAAATAACATGGCATTTAATGTGTTGATATAAAGCGATTTGATATACCAATACTATTGGTATATCAAATTGTGATCCGCCCATGGCGCAATAATACGCATATATAAACATTCTAGCGACCCTCTGCAGTTGATTCTAGATCAATGATGAATTTCCACATATTAGTGACATATGAAAATAATGATAAAAAGTATTAATAATCCTCGTTTTCTAAATGAATTTAATATGGAACACATTTTCATCACAATCCTTTCTGATTTTTGTTCCCCCTCCACTCTCATGCATAACGGACAAACTACGCAGAAATGTGGAGTGAGAGAGAAAATGAATTTGGGCTGTATTGAAACCTTGAAATAGAAATTACACCAAGTAACCTACAAGAATATGGTTCATCGTAACGATACATGTGCACTTTCCTTGGGATTTATCTACAGTGTTTGTCAATGATACAAAGTTGCAAACCAGGTCGCCATTATAAATTCCTCAGTTACGTGGTACACGTACTGTGATTTCTTTAATGCTATGTTTGTCGTTGTTTCTTAAATATACTGTAATTTTAAAAAAATCGATTATTATTAGTTAAATATGAAAATGTCCAAAGCCCCCCCCCTTCTCTCTCTCTCTCTCTCTCTCTCTCTCTCTCTCTCTCTCTCTCTCTCTCTCTCTCTCTCTCTCTCTCTCTCTGGACCATCGTAGCAAGATACGGGCTAATATCTATGAAATGACGAACGTAGAGGATTTTCATTTGTGTCATCCCACGATATCTCTGGATTTATGAATGATGGTAAAAGTTAAGTCAAACCGACCAAAGGAAGGATGTGTGTGTGTGTGTGTGTGTGTGTGTGTGAGAGAGAGAGAGAGAGAGAGAGAGAGAGAGAGAGAGAGAGAGAGAGAGAGAGAGAGTTTATTGTTGGTGGTACTAGAGCAGAATAATGACTTTGATCAACTGTAAATATATTAAAATATTTTAATTACCTCTTTTTGGTTCGTCATTTCACTTAGTTTATATTCCACATTAATTTCCAAGCGCTGGTATGTGAATGGCAGTGTTCATGTGAATGGTGTAGCTAACTGTGTGTTGTTGTAGTACTCTACTTTTATCATTAAAATGATCTTTCATGTTTATATCATAAGTATGTATTATATTCATTTAATCAATGTGAAGAAAAATAGAAACTAAAAAAGAAAACAATCAACTTATCAATATGCAAGATAATTGTGACTAGCCACAAAAGGCATAGAACTACATTTTGTAGCGGACACACTCGGGGATGCGAGGAGTTCTTTCACTTGGTCAATACACAGCTGCCTGTCGTAAATCTGAACTCCGTTCAAAGGGCAAATATATGTATTTGTATGTGATATAAATAAAATATATGTACAGTATGTACGCTGTATCAATGATATACCACTCATTGTATAAATTTTTCATTAAAAGGAAACTCAGCAAGCTTCGTTTCCTTTTAATGAAACATTTATACGTCTCGTGGTATATCATTGATACAGCGTACATACTATACATATATATATATATATATATATATATATATATATATATATATATATATATATATATAATATGCAAATATAATCTGATATAAAGAATGCTTTAATTTCTGATCAGATGTTAAAATAAGTGTAAGATAGGTGTAAGAATTGTGTTACATATATATCAGATATTAAGATAAGTGTAAGATAGTGTCAAAAGTGTGTTACATATATATCAGATGTTAAGATAAGTGTAAGATAGTGTAAAAAGTGTGTTACATATATATCAGATGTTAAGATAAGTGTAAGATAGTGTAAAAAGTGTGTTACATATATATCAGATGTTATTTTGGTGCAGGTTCAGTGGAGATTTTCACAGGTATTTTAATGGAGCAGATGCAAAGCCTGTTTTGGCAGTTAGCCAGATTCATTATAGGAGAGATAACCTTCCTCTCAGGAGGAGGGAGTAATTATTCTATCATATGGCATGGATGCCAAAAGGGGCTACTATATCCTTTGATTTGGTTCCAGTAAAGAATAGGATTTATTTTCAAAATTCAGAAGCCATTAGCTGCTGTGTACATATTTTGTTTGATTCAAGTACATCTAAAACTTGTACCTCTTGGTTGGTTCTTTCTTTAAGAAATGAATCGGTCTAATTTCATCCCCAGGTTGCTCCAGATGCAAAGTTTTAAACTGTACATGTGCTAATAACATTTTCAATAACCTAAGCAAAACTTAAAATCATTATTAGGCATGTTTCTTAACCCTTTTGTTAAAATCAAACCACCTGTATGGGAAACATTGTCTATAATATCCAATAACTAACTTTTTGTCCAATATGCCTTGATGGATTTTAACATAGTGGTCACTTTGGCATCCATGTGTCCATGAGTATCTGGGGGAGGGGGACAGTTCCCCACCAATTTTTAAAAAATCTTTTATGCAGTAGTAGACTGGTCCCTTCAATTCTGACTTTGCCCCTACCCAAAAAAATTCATGTATGCGCCCATGCATGTATCTGTATGTCCATCAGTCTCTTTGCCCACACACTATGTTACCCACCATGTTAAAGTTTTATTTGCTTTTTTTATATCAATGCCAGTTTTATTTGAACTTCTTCAGAACTCACAGAACTAATGATATAAAAGAATGGGAACAAGACTTGAAATGGGTGAACATAAAACAGTTATATATGTGTTTGGTTGACCAAAATTGGTTCATGATGAAAGTTAGATTTTAGTAAAACGAATTGTTTGAGAGTTTATCCAAGTTGTTGTTGAAAACAAATAGAGATCTTGTTTTATTGATGGAATTTCAGCCCTTTATAGATATGAGTTTGGAAAACTCATTACTGAAATTAGCACCTTTCTCTTTGGTGCAGAATTGAAACCACATGTTTCAAACACATGATAATCCAGAAAATGCTGCAGCTCATATGGTTTTCTCTACACAGAAGCTGTAATCAAGAATGTGTCTAGCTGATAAAAATGAGTTTCATCATGAATACCTGGAAATGTAAAGTTATAGAATTTTTTTAATATCATGATATTTGCATAGTTTACTATAGGATCTGAATTAGTACCAGTCCTTCAGATTCTGAATAAGGCTTCACTTACAGCACTTTTTTTTATATCTAGCTAATTCATGCCCTCATTGAAGCTCTGGGACAGGGCTTCTTTAAATAATTCTCTCTTCGACACAAAATAGAAAATAGCGCTTGAATATAATAACCAAATGTAATGAATGTCCATTCACCTATTGTGTTGGCCAGGTGAACAATATCATACCTTCTTCAGACCTGTGTTTTGATTTTACTTGAGCCTGCTTTGGCAAAAGCAGGACAGAAGTGATAATTTTGGCATCCTTGTACATGTTCATCCATCCATCCATCCATCCATCTGTTCATTCACATCCTAGACTGAGGTCTATGTTACAGATCTTTATGTTGCTTTTGTGTATATGAAAGGAAGACTTGACTTTCAGGCCATGGCCAGCTTCTTCATTCATACAATCGATAATGGAAAATTCCAAACAAAACCCATTACCAGTTTGGACACTTATTGAAACGTAACATTGATTTTAATGACATTCAGACATTGTCAATAATTTTTGCTAATTCTCAGGTTTTTGCAGGACAATTCCAGAATAGATAGAAACTATATTTGTGGTATACTGACAGATTTATGCTTGATTTCATATGGTGTATGGAAGTTAAAATCATTTGTTTGAAACCGTTATGAAACATAACATACATAAATAAAAAGAATGCAAACCTCTTTCTGTGAATATCTATCCTTGTAATTTATAAGTTTATTTTGCCTTAGCATGGCTGGTTGAAAATGGCAAATTTTAGCAACCACATTTTGTTGATGAGAAACTGTCAAGCTGCCCATGTTGCGGGTAAAATGGGTAGATCATTTGCTAGTGACCTTATTGGGAAGCAACTTTTTTCAGACCTATCTAATATGTGCAACATGAACAGTGCTCGTGTAATGTTTTGTCTTTTTTAAATCTGACTTTAAAATAGTAAATGTTTTGTATCCATTTGTTTAAATCAGACTTTAAAACAGTAAACGTTTTGTATCCATTTATTTTCAGACTGTAGAGCATTGCTACTACCATGGCACAGTAAAGAGGGATGATTGGTCTGTGGTTGCTGTATCAACCTGCAATGGAATAAGGTAAGATATAATGGATATACTTGCTCTGGCAGGGTCTGTTATATTTGTTTTACTGCTTACTACTTATAACCTGCATAGACCCAGATCTGCCAGTACATTATACTACAGCAGGTCTGGGTCTATGCAGTTTGACTTGGCTTGTAAATAAATACAATTGGTAGTACAAACTCTATATTCCTCTGACACATTATGACATGCATTGAGAGACAGATTTTGTTCAGAAATTTGACAAATCCCCAAGCTCCATTAAAAGTTAAGTTTTGAAAATGTAAAAATAAAGAATTGGAAGAAAAAATATTGGGAAGATAAAACCTTCAGAATATATGTAATTATGTCCTATTGCAAGGTAAAACATTCCAAATATATGTATGTTATACTGCAAGATAAAACATTTCAAATATATGTGTTATACTGCAAGATAAAGAATAAAAAATATATTATACTGCAAGATGAAACCTTCCAAATATATGTACACATGTTATACTGCAAGATAAATCCTTCCAAATATATGTACATATGTTATACTGCAAGATAAAACCTTCCAAATATATGTACATATGTTATACTGCAAGATAAAACCTTCCAAATATATGTACATATACTGCAAGATAAAACCTTCCAAATATATGTATATATGTTATACTGCAAGATAAAAGATAAAATATATGTATGTTATACTGCAAAATAAAAGATAACAAATATATTTAAGTACATTATACTGAAAGATAAAACCTGCCATATGTATAGAGGATATTTTCCTTTCCTACATTATTACCAGATATATTTCATAGTACGGTACCAAAAACATGATATTTAACAAGTAGCTCAACCATGAGTTAAAATACATACTTTTTGGTACCACAAAATGAAATATATCTGGTATTAACATAGAAAAGGAACATTTTCTTTTTATTATGTACCAAACTTGCTTCAGAATCAAAATTAGAATATTAAACTCACTCTTTGGCACAAAATGCTAACCCCCACCCCTTTTTTGTAAATTGGTCGCGTTTTCATAGGCTGATCATATAAAATACATGACTTACAAAAGTAGTAGGATTGGGTTAGCCTAATCTATTGCAGTAAATTAGATTTTTTATAATTTTGTATACTATTTAACCCAATCTGGAAGCAATGCAAGTCTGATACAGCAATGCATCACAGTGGGTTTGTTGTTGTTGTCAAAGTAAGGGAAGATAACTTAAGGAGATGTGGATAGCATCTGGTCAGATTTCTTTATCAAAGATTAATTTTGATGTTTGTGATATAAGATAGTTTCTATTTATTTGTTATAGTTCACAAAGTACTTGTTTTTATTGCTGCAGGTATAATTTTTAAAGGAGTACACAATTGTTGCATGGTATGATGGGAAATCTTACATTTTCACACATGAAGATGTAGGTATATATTTTTCACATATGAAAATATAGGAATAACAAAAAATATGAAAAAATTGTTTTGCCAATAAGTCTCTATATTTCACACTTAAGTATAATATAAAAAGTATACTGCAGTAGATAAAAAGTAAAGATGTTCAGAATTCTGACAGAGGTATAAAAAGTTATATATTAAAAGTTGAAAAGTTGAAGGTGAAAAATATAAAATCTATTAAATATATTATTTACAGTGGGCTATTAAAATTAAGTGGTAGTCAACTTCAAATTTTGTTTCTGGTCACCTGCAGCAAGTAATAAAATTGACATTCCATGTTTAGAAAAACCTGATAGTCTCTTCCCCAGATGCATTACATTTATCAAAAGTGTTGCTCTGATGGTGATTGGATTTCAGGAATTTATTTTACTGAATCACAATACCATGTCATTTCCTCTGAATAGTTCTTACCAGCATGAACATCAGAAGGGAGATTTCGTTCATCATTTTGTGTAATACTGATAGAAAGTATAAGACCAGGGATCAGCCTAATTGTTGTTTTTTTTTGTGTAGAAAGTGTGGTATGGACTTATTATCATATGGTATGGACTTATTATCATATGGTATGGATTTATTATCAGGTACAGATATAGTCTTAGTAGATATTTCCAAAAATTATATTTAAAATAAGCAGTGGGCTTATTAATCATGGACTTCTTTTTGGAAAAGCATAGTATGTACTTTGAGACTACATTACTGGAAAACAGGAACATTAGTATTGATTTTAGAGTATCAGAGTTAGATCCAAGTCTGTGTTGTTTACAGTTGGAATCCACTTATAAACAAGTATATATGGTGTCCTTGTATTAAAATATGCAGCCAACTTGAAAAAACATAAACTGCATGATCTGCCACCACATTATACCCTGACAAATCACAGCCTGTGCTTCTTATTTAACATTAGACTTAACTAATGGCATACTGGTAGATCTAGAATTGCCATCACATTTTACTCTTGACAAATCAGAGCCTGTGCTTGTTATTTAACATTTGACTTAAGTAATGGCATTGATCTAGAACTGTAAGCACATTAAATTGGCTACTTGTAATTAATGTTTTTCTTTTGTAATGAAGAATTTAATTTACCTTTGTAAGCAAGGTGAAATATTGTAAAGGTGTTCATTCATTACAGAATGGAAAAAGTAAACTGGTGGCAAATATCATTACCGGTATCTTGTTTATTCAAGAAATTCATACGCATATTACTGTCACAGGCACTTATCATGAGGATTTAATGAGGAATTATTAATTTCTGCAGTAAATATTTTTATTAGCAGTATATGCTTTGAGTCAGTCAACTGTAACTATCTTTATCCTTATTTTCTTGTTGATATTTCATGTGCCTTAGGAGCACTAAGCATTTAACTTTCACCCAAGATAAAAAAAGAGCATAAGGGTAATTGACACCAGGGTGCAGCCTAGAATAAACCCTATTGTAATTTGCTGACATCATAATCTACAGTGTTAAATTTTGTGTTTAAGATTTTGAAAGCCATTTATCTTGTACATAAATGAATCAAATCCCAAATAATCATAAAAGTTCTATCAGAAGTCCAAAAGCATAGAGTGTTCTGAATAAATTCCAATATTGAATGAGCTGATGTGCTAATGGTCTTGAATAGGTTGATGCACCAACAGTCTTCTTAATGTATCATAACCCCAAATGTCTTGAATAAATTCACAATAATCCTAAAATAGTGTTTTGAGTAAAAAGTCAGTGAGCACTTTGTATTTCCAGTGAATATTTTATATAAATGTTACCTCACAAATTTAATCTGAATACAACAGTAAATAATTCCACAGACTGAACTTTAAGTGGGAATGAAAACTTTCTTGACAAAACATATATATATATATATATATATATATATATATATATCCCACTTGACGTATGTCACATTAGCATATATGAGAAAACTCAATCATATTAATAGAAAATTACCTTAGATTGTAAACATGTTCACTTTTAAAACCTTCTAATTTCATAATCTACACTAGGTCTTGAATTCAAATTCAAGTAAACATCTTAAAAATGTGACAATAATCGGGTAGGCCAGAATTGTACCCTCAGTCATGGACAAAGGTCAAGCACACAATACAAGTATACATAGTTTATACATTGATATGCATGGAATTCCTGTCTTGCATGTCTCTTCTGCTTTAACAGAAAACTTTTTTCATATATTGTAAAGTATGTTAAAGTTTTGTGTTAAAGGTTTTGAGTCACCTATCTTCTACATTTGTTGCTGTATTCACTCGAAACTTTGGTATAATATTGCAGTGTGCCTAAAGTTTATCTGTTTACATGCTTTGAGATCCTATCATGCCTTTCTGTCCTGCTCAAGCATAAAGCATGTTTCATTGTGGATGTTTTGTGTTATAATATCAGATACTGATCACCGAAAAATATAGAATAATAACTAAAGCTCTAAAGTTTGTATGTTGGATTTTGTGAGGAGTGTTTGTCTTGCCTTTCACAGCATCATGGTCAGCGATGTTAAATTTGTATGTTGGCCTGTCACAGTATCATGGTCAACAATGTTAAATTTGTATGTTGGCCTATTACAGTATCATGGTCAACAATGTTAAATTGGTATGTTGGCCTATTACAGGATCATGGTCAACAGTGTTAAATTTGTATGTTGGCCTCTCACAGTATCATGGTCAACAATGTTAAATTTGTATGTTGGCCTATGACAGGATCATGGTCAACAATGTTAAATTTGTATGTTGGCCTATCACATTATCATGGTCAACAATGTTAAATTTGTATGTTGGCCTATTACAGTATCATGGTCAACAATGTTAAATTTGTATGTTGGCCTATTACAGTATCATGGTCAACAATGTTAAATTTGTATGTTGGCCTATGACAGGATCATGGTCAACAATGTTAAATTTGTATGTTGGCCTATCACACTATCATGGTCAACAATGTTAAATTTGTATGTTGGCCTATTCCAGTATCATGGTCAACAATGTTAAATTTGTATGTTGGCCTATCACACTATCATGGTCAACAATGTTAAATTTGTATGTTGGCCTATCACACTATCATGGTCAACAATGTTGGCCTATCACAGTATCATGGTCAACAATGTTAAATTTGTATGTTGGCCTATTACAGTATCATGGTCAACAATGTTAAATTTGTATGTTGGCCTATGACAGGATCATGGTCAACAATGTTAAATTTGTATGTTGGCCTATCACATTATCATGGTCAACAATGTTAAATTTGTATGTTGGCCTATTACAGTATCATGGTCAACAATGTTAAATTTGTATGTTGGCCTATTACAGTATCATGGTCAACAATGTTAAATTTGTATGTTGGCCTATGACAGGATCATGGTCAACAATGTTAAATTTGTATGTTGGCCTATCACATTATCATGGTCAACAATGTTAAATTTGTATGTTGGCCTATTACAGTATCATGGTCAACAATGTTAAATTTATATGTTGGCTTATCACAGTATCATTGTCAACAATGTTAAATTTGTATGTTGGCCTATTGCAGTATCATGGTCAACAATGTTAAATTTGTATGTTGGCCTATTACAGGATCATGGTCAACAATGTTAAATTTGTATGTTGGCCTATCACACTATCATGGTCAACAATGTTGGCCTATCACAGTATCATGGTCAACAATGTTAAATTTGTATGTTGGCCTATCACAGTATCATGGTCAACAATGTTAAATTTGTATGTTGGCCTATTACAGGATCATGGTCAACAGTGTTAAAGTTTTTAGGTGAAGTCTGATGAAAGTCTGATGCATTGGGTTATACTGGCAAGCAGATGGATGCATGTGAGATGGATGGTTTCACTGACCATTTATTTCATAGATTTTAATCCTATTTCACTCTAAACATAACTATGGGCAATTGTTGAATCTGGGGGAAATTTAACTGTGAATTATTGCCCATTGCTGTAACGCATGTCATGGTGTATGACTTTCATTTATAACTATTTGTAAGATGTATGATTCTGATTGCAAACCATCTGGTAACACCTTTCTGTTTTCAGATAGATGACATTCATAAACCATGTCCAAAAGAGAAAATGTCATAAAATTAAGTGATAGAAAATGTTTATTTTTTATTGTTGGAACAGACAAAACTATTTGCCTTTCATTGGTGTAGTCATCCCCTTGGTTGTTCACAGTTTGACCTGTTCCCTGCATAACCATGAAATAACTGTATAATGCATTGGCTGAGCTGGGTGAACACATTTTACATACAAGTTCACATTTTACTATTGTATTTATGGTACCATTGTAAAACTTTGCCATAGAATACCATATTTTTCTAATGATAAGTCCACCCTCAGTTATTTACTTAGTATATATTTGATGGGAATATTATTGTGGCAAGTTTAGTTATTTTTGGTTTTTATTGTAGTTAGCTATGCCTTAGATGAGAAGATACACTTGTTTATAATTTTCTACACTCTTCTAATAATATTAATTATTTATTGTTGTAGAGTAGTCACTATGATAGAAGGGAACATTTATATTTACAACATTTATATTTACTGATAATTTTAGTAACTGCCATTCCTTTTAAATGTGATGTTATCTAAAACCCACTCTGGCCTAATCTGGGGGGTGGAGTGTATGTTACTATTAGCTGCTGAAGGCTTTTGAAAGAAAAAAACTATTAGTGGCAGGAATGGTGAGTTTGTAGACTTCCAATAAATCACTGATGACAAGTTTCTGTTTATAGCTGAACATTTAATTTTGTGACCATATCAAATTTAGTATGTGTAAAGTGCTTTAAAAAGATGTAAGTAGTTGCAGTGAAATCTGGAATGCGTAGTCACAGTGAAATCTGGAATGCATAGTTACAGTGAAATCTGGAATGTGTAATTACAGTGAAATCTGGAATGTGTAGTTACAGTGAAATCTGGAATGCTCTAACTCATAATCAAATATTTTACAAGCAAATTTCACTAAATGTAACATTTTTGGAAATTCTGTTATACATTAAAAGTTACAAAGTGTGTGTGTGTGTGTGTGTGTGTGTGTTTGTGTATGTATGTGTTTGTGTAGACTGGATATATGACTATAATTTTGGTTATAGCTTTGTGGATTTTGTTTCATATTAGTAGAGATAGATTAATTGACACAGTTTGACTATAGGTTTAACTCAGCATTAAGCCAAGAAAGATCTTCAATGAATGTCTTCTGTGAGGTCAACAAATTTCACTTATAAGCTAGGGTCAGCGATAATGCTGGCAGTCAGCATGTAGAGCTCAAAGGGTTCATATTGAATTTGTTGTTGATTGGGGTTTAAATCCATTTCCAGAACATGAAAGGATGTACATGGTTGCCATTATAACTGGTAGAGGAAGAATCCAGGAAAACTTGTTAAGAACTACCAATCTGCTGGAAGCTACTTGCAAGCTTTCTCACATACTCACATGGACAGAGATGTGAGATGCCAGTGGTTGGTAAAGGCAAGCACTTTAGACCACTCTGCTACCATGGGCCCCCAATACAGATTTAAATGTATGAAACTTAAACCCTCTGACTCGGCTAATTCCCCAATTGAAGTGCCTTTACATCAGACATGTGTTAAAACAATAATCTCACCTCTTACTTTACAAAAAATTTGTTGACCCCTGGCTTTATTACAGGATCTGTACTGTCAAAAATAGGTGTCTGCATCATATGGCATGCCTGACAATGCTGGCACACTGGACTCTGGAAAGGCATGTGATATGAATTGTAGTTTTGTATTTTATGTCCTAAAAACGGTAATTAAGTTAAATATGACTTGGCAGATAGCACTCTGCAATTGAGCAGACATGGCACAGTAGTACTTTAAAGTTGCAAATGCCCAGTCCAAAATGTCAGCATTTAACTTACCAGATTTGACAACCATTTATTTAGAGTTGTACTTATGCTGTGCACACTCTGTTTTAGCTGTGAACTTGTTACTTTTAGCTTAATGTTCCCTTTTAAGACTGCTCTAAAATTTAAATGAAAATACAATAGTGAAGAATTCAGAATTAGCATCTATGATGAATACAGCTGTTTATATGCTGACTGTAAGGGTGGAACATATTGTGTTTTAAGTCTGTCAGTTACCAGTTTTGTTTCTGCTCAGTAACTCAAGTTGTCCATTATCTACAGTTACTTTTGTAGATTGTTTGTGCTTGGTACAAGAAAGACCCATTTGATTTTTGGGTTCATAGTTCAAGGTCACTGTGACTGAAAGAAGAAAAATGGTTTCCATACAGTAACTCAAGTTCTCCACTATCAATAGTTTCCATACTTTATGGCTGGCTTGCACTTAGGGTAAGAAAGAACCCAATGAGTTTTGGGTCAAAATGTCATGGTCACTGACTTAAAGAAGAAACACAGTTTCTGCACAAGATGGGTTCTTTAACCTTATAAACATTGTGAATGACTTGCAATTGGGATATGGATGAACCTTATTTGAGGTCAAAAGGTCAAAGGATGAGGTTTCTTAATTGAAATAAGGAAATGGTTTCCACATAATTATCATTAGCTCCACATCACAGACCTAGATAAGAGTATGTGGATGGCTTGCACTTGTAACAAGAAAGAAGCCTATTAATTCTGATTGTCAGAGGTCAAGGCCCTGTGACTAAAAGAACAAAATGTATTTGGAACAAAAATGCCAGTTATGAGCCATTAACCTTTGCCAAAGCTAGGGTATAACCTGCAGTGAGGTTAATAAAGAATCCTTTAGATTCTGGGGTCTAAAGGTCATGACCATTGTAAGACTGACAAGAAAATAGCGTGTTATTAGTGTCAGCATGGAGGACTGATATGGAATAGATGCATCATTTGCTGTTCATGGTACTCTGTAGCAAGCAATATCTTCCACAGGTGACAACTGGAACATTTATCTTCATTTTAAAAACACTGAATTAATGGGATATTAGCTAATCATATATTTAATTATTGTGCAAAATTTGGTATTTAAGAGTGATTTCAAAATTTTTCATCAGAATAAATTCTATTTTATTCTCATGCAGACATTACCAGTTTCCATCATTGTTCAGACTTGAATTTCTTTCCAAGGGGTCAAGATCTTTCTTTAGTTAACCACATGTCATCTTTTTATCTATGGTGCCTAGGATTTTACATCAGAAAATAATACAATAAAAATGGAACAAGGTCAATATATAGGAAATGATTTCACTTTCCGCTTGATCATTTTACAAGTTGTATCATTTGGTTGTTTTGGGATGTTTTTTACAGACTTTGGGACACATGATTGATACTGGAAAAAGCACTATAATGTGAAATGCTGGCTTTCCATTATAAACACAATCATATTTGTTAACAAGTCCTAATATTTGGTTCATCTCTCTGTATGGCGAAGCAAGTTTCTGGTATGGTCCTGTGTGTGCATTGCAACTGTGCATTATGAATCGTGTATTGAAAATAGTCCATCAGCACTTTCATCTGTTCCAAAAGGGCTCAATAAAATTAAACTAATTTCACAGGTTGCATCATGGTGTGAGTCTTGATAGTTTATACAAATGATACCAATGACAGTCCACCATCAAATATGGCCACAATTACTAAATATAGAAAAGTATTTAAATGACTTCTTCTCAAAACCCTCTTAACAGAATTGGAACAAATTTGACAGCATCTTGGTCTGAAGCATTTCAGATGGATAGAAATGACTCCAAAAAATATGGCTGAAGATGGAACAATTACACAACTTCTTAGGAACAGGAGAACAGAATTTGGCTAATTTTGACAGAAAGTATCCTAGCATTTAGGGCTTTAAATGTGGCACATATGATACCTGTCCATTGTCAAAGATAGCAAATGTTATTAAAAATTGAAAAATCTTTAATTGACTTTATCAGCAAAAAAACCAGGGCTTTGGACACTATTGTACAGAAAACATCTTCCTTTAATAAAGATGTTTCACTTTTTTCAAATGATAATGATCTGCAGTCAGACATGGCCACCATTCCCAAAGCTTGAAAAATCTTTGAATAACCTCATGCTAAAACATTAGCAGAATTTGACCAAATTTGACAGTCTATTTGGACATGACAGAATTATGCAAATGATGCTGACCTGCCATTAAGTGTGGCTACTGTTATTTAATGTGGAAGACTTTTAAAAACAACCACTGAAATGAATATGACCACATTTGGCCAAAATTGTCCAGGCATGAGGTTTTTTCATTTTTTAAATTTTTTTGTTTTTTTACAAATGATGACACTGAAAGCATCTGGTATGGCTGCTGTCACTAATCATGGAAAACCTGTAAACAGTGTCTTCTCAGAAACTACTCAGCAAAATTGGACCCTCTTTACAGAAGCAATCTGGCTTGAATACTTTTTTAATTTTGTGCAAATGATGCTGATTCCCCATCAGATTTGACAACCCTTACAAAGAATATAATAATCTTGAAATGATTTCTTGTTTTTAAAAATGCCACATAATTTGACCACATCTGACAGAAAGCATACTAGCAAGAAGGCATTGCAAGTTTGAAAAAATTATGCTGGCCTGCCATCCAATAAGGCTGCCAGGTTAAAAGATATAAAAAAATCTTTAAATGTAAGAAATCTGTTTGCCAGTCCTGATTTATTGGTCAAATGCCCTTGTGTTGGACTACTAAGTATATGTTAGCTAGATATGTGATCTCAGGCTCGCTTGGACCTCTTGATTTTTGTCAAATTTTGTTACTGAAGGATTTTATGTAGGATGTCCCATGTTGTATGCATGATCTGTGCAGAATATGCACAATGCATCGATGTGACGTAGAGAACAAGCGTACATTCTAATCTGATCTCAATCATATCTTGTCATATACACTTGCTTATAAGCATTGACCAACTGCAAAATGGACAGACCCAGATCTCACATTGCATAATGCACTGGCAGTTGTTGATCTATGCACTTTGTTTAGAGCAAATGATTGAACAAACAACAAAGACCCTGATCATGAGACAACAGATGTTTGTCGATGTTGTTTGCAGCTGGACTGGACCTATAATCGGGTACATACGGTACATGATAATTATATCATGCCATAAACATGAACATTTGGAATATACCATATTTACCACAATGACATTTTTGGGGTGGTGTCAAAACCATCCTTTATAAGCATATTTTTTAGTTTCGCTGTATTACATGGACAGCAGATTAACCATGGTTCAGTTACCAGTATTTTCTTGCAGGTCAGAGGACTGGTGTTGAGAAACTTAACTCTTAAAGGCCTTAAAGAAGGATGTAATTTGCTCATATCAGACATCATTGTTCGTTAGATTGAAAATTGTATTGCAGACTCCCAGGACGAGTTAGCCAATAATTGATTCTTCTATGTTGTTTTTCTTTTAGGCTTGTAAAAGGATTAGAATGCTCAATATTAAAAAAAAACGAATATAATGACTCATACAGGAAGGATATTTTGTAATATACCATATTTACTCACTCATTAGTTAAGTCAAACTGCAAACAACGAAGATCCTGAGCTGCTGTCGCATGATCCACCTGCAGATCAGGGTCTGCGTTGTTTGTTCTACTGATTACTCCTAACAAATTGCACAGACTCATATCTGCTGTCGCTTTATGTGACTAGATCTGGGTCTGTGCAGTTTGCAGTTGGTCCCATCTTATAAGTTAGTATATATGGTAGTCTAAAGTTGTTGGTTACCATTTTTTTTATTGATTTTTTGGTTGCTTGAACCCCTGGTGAATCTGAAGCAATGATCTTTCTGCCCAGACAGCACTAATACCTTTCGAAATTATGAAATTTGAGTACATATTATCTCTCATGGATGGATATGGGGGAGCTAACTTGTAAATGTGATTGAAAGTGGTTTGGGCTCACCATTGGACAAGGCTATTTGAGATTGATGTTTTATTATTTAAAAATTCGTAAAAACTGGAGATGAGCTTACCATGGACTGAGTCATTATTGGATAAATAAGGTTAAAGATGAAATTCTTTAATAAAACCAGGAAAATTATAAATAACTGATTCACATAATAAGTGACCCTTCACTATAAAGCCCCTTAATATACCTCATCCTACTATATAATGCCTGTATCCCCAATAGACATTAAATACCATATATACTCATTTATAAGCTGAGACAAACTGCATAGACCAAGATCTGCTTTTGCTTAATGCACAGGAAGATCTGGGTCTGTTTAGGACTAATTAGCAGAACATACAAAAAAGACCCTGATCTACCTATGCATTATGCTATGGCAGATCAGGGTCTATGCTGTTTTCAGTTGGACTTGACTTATAAATGAGTATATACGGTAATATACTTAATTTACGTTCGGTTGAAAGATAATAAGAACCAATTATAATTTGATTTCATGTCATTAAATACCCTGCCTTTTGTGTTTTCAAGTTCTTTTATGATAAAGGCTTGTTAGAACATCCCTCATTGTAATGTTTCCTTGTTTATAATGCTAATCACTTTATGACTTCCATGAAAGGTGTTATAAAGAGGGAGCAGAATATTATTGGTGATGGAGTAGGTTGCTTAAAAAAATAAATAAATGTCTGTTAGGTGAGGTCTTTTATCCATGTCTTATTTTGAAAGCCATGTACTTCACTACTTATGAAAATTTGAATATGTACTGTACAAAATCATGTTCTGATGTACAAACTAACTGTACCTGCCAATTTAAACAGTTTGTACAAGAAATCTTGCTGATCTACAAAACAGTTTAAATTGCTGTCAGCAAATTATAGATAGTGAAATTTTTCTCAATGAAATAATTTAAACTGTAGATAGTGAGATTTTTCTCAGTGAAATCATTTAGAAGCAAGAGGACTGACTTTGAGAAGATAAGGCGCAATTTAGTTAGTGCACATTTTGTAAATTGTTTGTGAAAAGTTTATATTGCAAATATACAACATTAAATAAGTTTTGGGGAAAGTGTAATATCATGAGAATGTTTTTTATTTACAGAGTTACAGACTACTGTCTTCAAATATTCATCTGGTATCAAAAGCTTTGAAAGTCTAAATTCAAACTTGACATTATAATGTTGAAATAATGTAGCATTATGTTAAGTAAGATGGAGCCAGGATGGCTTAGTGGTTAACATGCTTGACTTCTAACCAAAAGGATGTGGGTTCATTAGGCCAGGACAGGTCATCTTTAATGGTGTATCTCTTTGGCACAGTTTGCTCTAATTATTTTGGCATGCTGTTAGTTCTTATGTGTTTATGTACAGTTAAACACCTATCATGCAATGAGTCAGTAAAGTAAGGTATTCATTTTAAATGTTGCTCCAGTAATTGAACATAAAAACCCCAGCCTGATAAATTTTCATTTTTATCCTGGTAATTTCTGTATAGAGTATTGATATCTAAATTTGCATCAGTTTATAGCCCCAATTGAACATTTAATCTTCAGTTAAATGTAATTACATGTCAGTCCTTGTCAATCAATTGCATTCCATGCTGAAACAAGTTGTTGATAATCCTTAGTATGGATATGTAAAGAAATAATTTACATCTGTCTGACATCAGATAAATTGCAAGTTACAGATAACATGGTAGAAGAGACACTGAATCGAAAGGACACCTGCATCTAAAGGCCAAAAATTAAGATATTTTTTCTTCTGTTGCTTCACACATGAAACTTCTTTTTAAATGATAGTATCTGTCCATACAGGACAAAATTGCATGGTCCTCTGAGAGTCTGTTATAGTCAGGTATTACCATGTTATTTACCAAAGTTAACTCTACTTTTGAAGTTACGGCACTTGTTAGGCTCAGAGTTCATTGTGGCAAGCTGTCATTATTTTTTGTTGACTTTTTTCTAAGGTAACTTTGTTTTGTTAAATATTTAATGGATATTAAAAAGACTAAAATTAAAACATTTTGTATAATTATGACATTGATGTTGACAGTTTTGTATAATTATGACACTGAAGTTGACAGTTTTGTTTAATTATAACATTGATGTTGACAGTTTTGTATAATTATGACATTGATGTTGACAGTTTTGTATAATTATGACATTATTGTTGACAGTTTTGTATTATTATGACATTGATGTTGACAGTTTTGTATAATTATGACACTGATGTTGACAGTTTTGTATAATTATGACATTATTGTTGATAGTTTTGTATTATTATGACATTGATGTTGACAGTTTTGTATTAGTAAGATACTGACATTGACAGTTTTGTATTATTATGACAATGACATTGACAGTTTTGTGTAATTATGTCATTGAAGTTGACAGTTTTGTATAATTATGACACTGAAGTTGACAATTTTGTGTAATTATGACATTGATGTTGACAGTTTTGTATAATTATGACATTGAAGTTGATAGTTTTGTATAATTATGACATTGAAGTAGACAGTTTTGTATAATTATGTCATTGAAGTAGACAGTTTTGTGTAATTATGACACCGAAGTTGACAGTTTCGTGTAATTATGACATTGATGTTGACAGTTTTGTATAATTATGACATTGAAGTTGATAGTTTTGTATAATTATGACATTAAAGTTGACAGTTTTGTATAATTATGTCATTGAAGTTCACAGTTTTGTATAATTATGACACTGAAATTGACAGTTTTGTATAATTATGACATTGAAGTTGATAGTTTTGTATAATTATGACATTGAAGTTGATAGTTTTGTATAATTATGACATTGAAGTAGACAGTTTTATATGTTATTTTGTTTTTCTTTAACAAGCAAATTTTTATTTCACCTGTGCATAGTGGCAAGTTAGTGAAAGATATGACCTTGGGTGCATCATCCATTGCCTTCTGCACACAGTTTATCCATCAATATTTGCCTGTCAGGGACCTTGTTCCTAAACCAGATTTGATCAGACTTTATATGCTTATATTATCAAAGTCTTTGACAAGTTTGATAATGAGCAAGATACATGCGTATTAATGAGGTGATCATGCATTTGATCAGGCTTGTAACATGAGCTTGTATTGTCAAGTGTGGTAATGAGCAAGATCTACACATAATAATGAAGTGATCTCATTTCTGATTGGCTCAGTTTGGTACCACTATAGATGTTTTATTTCTTATCTGATTTTGATCAAAATTGGAATATGTGCTTCTGTCATCAAGATCGTGGATGAGTTTGATACTAAACAGGGTTTGTGAATATTAATGATGTGATCTTGCATCTGATTGGTTGAGCTTTTTACCACTTGGGAGGCAACATTTCCAATCCAGTTTTACACAAACGTGGAATTTGTACTTTTGCCATTAAAATCTTGATTGAGTTGAGTTTTGAGATCTGTGTGTCTTGTTGAGGTGACCTTACATCTGATTGAGTTGAGTATTGAGTGAGATCTGTGTCTTGTTGAGGTGACCTTACCTCTGATTGAGTTGAGTATTGAGTGAGATCTGTGTGTCATGTTGAGGTGACCTTACATCTGATTGAGTTGAGTATTGAGTGAGATCTGTGTGTCTTGTTAAGGTGACCTTACCTCTGATTGAGTTTGTTACCACTTTAGAGGTTATATTTTTGAACCAATGGTAGTCATACATGGAATATAGATTTGTGTCATCAAGATCTCAGATGAGTCTGACAGACATCCAATATGGCAACATAGTGGTCAACTGAAAAGTCTTGTTATCAGTACCCCACTTGTATGAACAATGGCATTGACATGGTGTTTTCACTAAAATACTTCTTGCATGAATGATGGCATTGACATAGTGTTTCACTAAAATACTTCTTGCATGAATGATGGCATTGATGGCATTGATGTGGAGTTTTCACTAAAAATACCTCCTGCATGACTGATGACATTGATATGGAGTTTTCACTAAAATACTTCTTGCATGAATGATGGCATTGATGGCATTGACATGGAGTTTTCACTAAAATACTTCATGCATGACTGATGACAATGATATGGAGTTTTCATTAAAATACATCTTGCATGAATGATGGCATTGTCTTGGAGTTTTCGCTCAAATACTTATTGCCTGAACTATGGCATTGACACGGGGGTTTTCACTCCAATGCTTCTTGCAACATTTAATTGATTCTGAATGACAATGTTGCAGATCTGACCACCAAAATATCTACACTATTGTGGAATTTTTAGACATCATTAACCTTGGGGTCAAGTCATAGGCCATTGCCTACATATTTGTGCTTCACTGAAAACAATGATTGACCAGAATGCAGTGTACTTTAAATCATGCCACTAAGATAGCTATTTTGAAAATGTTAATTTTAGATTTAACCAGACTGGCTGTATGTAGTATATCTTGACAGTCCCTGAGACAAGTTTGACGGCTTTCTATCTTCTGTCAATGATACCAGGTCCAAGGTCACCAGGTCCAAGGTCACAGGCAGTAGCAAAGAATTTTGTGCTGCACTGAATGTGCATTTTTTGAATGTGTTGACAAAGTATTTTTGTTGTCAAAGTTGGCATCAATGACTTTCTGAAGAATATCTGAGGTGATTTCAGTTCTTATTTCGAAGAATAGAAGAAAAACACTTATTTGGATTCCTGGAAATTCTTTTTAGCCAGTAGAGTATCAGTCCTTCCATGGGACTTGTTTTTCAAGTAGAAATGAACTAACATGTTTTACTTGCAGGGAGGGAAATTATTCTCAGTGTTATTCTCACCATTAGAGCATCAGCCCCATCAAAGGACTTTTGTTTTCGAAATAACATTTAACAAATATATTTCCTATTAAGAGAGGGAAATTATTCTCATTGTTATTCCAACACTGGGTATTTGAGTTGTCGTGAATGTGTTAAAATGTACCAGTGGTAATGGTGATTGTTTTTTAAAAGTAGCTGTTTCTGCTGCCTACTGGGAAAACAGGAAAATTGAAATCTCTTTGTAATTAGGCTTTAAATGTAAATAATTGTTCATGTTGGTGGCTCAGAATTAAAACTCCTGTCTATTGGTTTCCTGTCTGTTTGTTTTGTGTCTATTGTTTCTAAGCATTTACATTTGAGATCATGAATTTACACACAGATAAATTCTCAGTAGTTCAGATGCAAGTCAAAATTTGCACTGGTCTTTCAAAAATATCAGTTTTCTGTTCCCACCATATATGTTTGCTTTCTGTTCACTGTGTATACTTCAGCTTTCTGTTCTCTGCATATACTTTAGTTTTCTGTTCTCTGTCATTATGACTATGGTCATTAAGTAACAAAAAGAAGCAAAACTAACAAATTTTGTAAAACTGAACAAATAATTTAATTATCAAAGTCATAAATGAAAATGTGAGAAGACCTTAATGTGGTATGAAGTGAATCCAGAATAATTCTGAAAAAGTTCTACTAAAATAAAAAGAATGAAAGGTTCTTTATAAATTTCAGAATGGGAAATATATCAGTCTGTCAAGAATCCCGGCGTTGTCAAAACGGTGTTGTCCAGAATTACTTGGAATAACTAACAACAGTTTCAAAATATATTATTTTAGTCCAGTGGGCACTTTCTGTTTCCACTGAATAATCTAAACAAATGTTTTTCCTCTCAGATAATATCTACATACAACATAAAATACATTTGCAGACTTGATGTTACAACAAGAACACAAGAAATAAAAATCAGAAAACTGCCCAGTCGAAGCTACTTATGGGCAAAAAAGCTAAAACACTCATATTATCACTACTACCTACATGACAATTCGCAGATAAATTCGAACATCATAGAAGAACTCACATGATTTTTAACCATCCAGTGGGAATTAACTTAATTCTTCTAAGATACCACCTAACCAACCAGTCCAATGGAATAAAGGCTGAATCTTGTAAACATATTTACTAATAATTATATTGTTAGTAAATGTCAAGGTATCTATTTATAGATCCTATGCAATTTTACATTTTTTTCTTTTTTTAAATAGACTGCATGTATGACAAATACAGCTATAGATATAATCACTACAGTTTATGTAAGTAATTGTCAAGGCATCTATTTTAGATCCTGTGCAATTTTACATTCTTTAATATTTTAAAATGGACCCTTTGCATGTACGACAAATCCAGCTTTACACTACAGTTTATAGTCATAAATAAAAATTACAAAAATGAGACAAATTTGTGTACCAGGAGTTACAAAAAATGTAGATATACATAACACTGTAAATACTTTAGCCTTCTGTTCTCTTTAAATACTTAAGCTTCCTGTTCACTGTACATAAATAGAATTTTGTACATAAATAGAATTTTGTTAACGGTATATACTTTAGCTTTCTTTTCACTGCCTGTACTTTAACTTTCTGTTCACTGTACATGTTTTCTGTTCACTGTATATACTTTAGCTTTCTGTTCACTGTGTATAAATAGCTTTCTGTTCATTATACATACTTCAGCTTTTTATTCACTGTATATCCTTTAGTTTTGTCTTCACACTATGTACTCAGACATTGCATTGAAAATTTATGGGGGGTTATAAGTTAACAACACTGCAGATGAACTAAAAGTCTAAAATGCATGAAAAGTTTAGACTGTCAATCATAATTTTTAAAAGTATTTTAAAAGCAATATGTCATGAATTTAAAGCCCAAATAACACTGATTTTTTTCTGTGTTGTATGGCACAATCAGTCATTGTAATTCAAGAAACTTTTGCATGCTGTTATGACTCTATGGTCTTAAAACTAAATAATAGAAAAAGCAAAACCAACACATTTTCATAAAATTCAACATATAATTTAAGCCCTTGAAATATAGAATGAAAATATGAAAGGAACTTACACTATTTTGAAGACCGCTCCGGTGTCCTAGTGGTCAGAGCGTCCGCCTCGGATGCAGGAGGTCATGGGTTCAATCCCTGGCCGAGTCATACCAAAGACTTATAAAAATGGTACCAACTGCTTCCTTGCTTGGCACTCAGCATTAAGAGGTTAGTGTTAGGACTGGTCTGCCTGGTGTCAGGATAATATGACTGGGTGGGACATCATGCTACATGTCTGTGGCATGATGCCCCAGTGCTAGACATCACTATAAGCTGCCACACTGCAGATATCATAGCGATATGACTGAAAAATTGTTAAAGCTATGTTAAAAATCCAAATCACACACACACACACACACACACACACACACACACACACACACATACACACTATTGTGAATTAAATCCCAATTATTCCTTAAGGTTCTATCACATGTCCAGAAGTATAGAATATTTCAAATGAATTCCAAGTCTTAAATGTGTGGATGTACCAGTAGTCTTGAATAGGTTGATTTATCAATAATTTTGATGTATCACATGATATAATCCAGAATGTCTTTGAATGAATTCACAATAATCCCAACATGGTGTTTGGGTCCAAAGGTTAATGAGCACACTGTAATTCTAATTAATAATTTAAATAATGATTCCTCTCAAATTATATATAAACAGAACTAACAGTGATTATAGGGACTGAATTTCGAGTAGAAATGAAGACTCTGTTGACAAAACCTCTATTCTGTACATCCCCACTTGACCCATGTTGCAATAGCATTTTCCGAAAATTCATCTTAAAGGAAAATTACACCAAGCTGCCATTGCAAACAATTTCACTTCCAGGACCTTCCAAGGTCAAAAGGCCATGTCAATATGTTTACAAATTACCATTATCTTAGAGCACAATCTACAATTATGGACAAAAAGTTAGCTATCTAAACACATTGTTTACAAATGATCATTAGTTTAAACTACAACATACAATATAAGTTAAGCACACAACATAGACATCCATAACAATGCAAAAAAGTATTTTCAAAATCTCAGTTTTAAAGCACTTTCTGTAACATGGCTTGAGAAATATGTGAAATTCAATTTTATTTGGGTTGACAGGTTGATCCAAAATCTGGAAGCAAATGTCTTTTGTTCTGTTGCTGAGGATTAATTAATTGTACTTGTAAGTCTGTTATTTCTTAAATTTAATGAACTTCAGCTTATTGTAAAGTTTGCCAGAGAGCTTCCCCATTGAAACTAAAGCTAGTCCAGAGTTCAGACATCTGGGAGCATGTGGAGAATGTGCAAATGTGTTTTACAGATGTGAAAAAAACAGACAAGTGATGACCAGTGAGAATTTCAATTCCTTATGTGACCCAGCAGTTGGTCAAATGACCATGAAAAAACTGACTGATTTTTCTTTATTACAGAGGCATAAAAGCCACTTCCTTTTCAGCAGGAGAGTTGAAAGACTCTTTTTATCACCATGATAATATGTTGGGAAGAAATATAGTGTTTTGCCTGATCATTTGTGCATTTGTTCAGTTTGTATGTTTGTGTGTTAACTTTTCATTTATTTGTTTGTTCATTATGCTCATAATATCTTAGACCCTATTTACTTGTGCAGACTTGTGTGTGACTGCAGCAGAGGAGAGTAACTGCCTGAAGCAGCTAAAGTGATGTCAGAACCAATAATGGACATGTCAGTTCCTTCTTCTTTCATAGCTGTCTTGATCCTCTTAACAACAGCTAGAAAAAAGCTTGTGCACTTATCAGTTATCTTTCCTCAGTTCCCTGGAGGGAAGAAGTTCTACTGATATACTGTGTTAAAGTTTCAGCTATGCAAAAGTATGTTATCCTGATGTGCAGAAAATGTCAGTTGTGATAAATGTATCTTACTTTGTTTCAAAAGTTTTCTAATTCTAAAAATAACCTCTCTGTCTGATTAAATACTCATGTCATTAACATTTAATGCATGCAGAGTTTGGCAGCACTGGCCACTAAGTAATGCTAACAGGATAATTTATTTCTGTGTCAGGTGTTTCAAAGAATATGCCCCAATGGAAAAAATGTTTCCAAATGCTTTAAGACATTAAGTGTGTAACATTGTCCCTATTGGTAAAGAGGGATGGTTAATTGGATTTGGCTGTCGTTATCCAGAGGATGACCTCCCTCGATTTTATTGCCCGGTGTGAGTGGATAGATAGAACATCAACAGAGAATAAAGTAAAACTATTGAGAAGAAATAATACAATACGAGCCCCCTTTAGACAAGAAAATAACAATTTTGATCAATAACAAAAAAACTAATGGTGTCAGCTTCAATTCAACAAATTTATGTTAACAGAATTTCTGTAGCAGTGTTCTATTATGGATTCATTACATCATGATAACAAGTGGTGGAAAGAGCACAATGTCCACGCCTGATTTGCATCACCTTGTGTCACTTCCTGTCTTTGTCTCCGGGTATCACACGTCTTCCCACCTTCACGTGTATATGTTGATCTTCCTTGATCTTTTTTGTCTTTCGGACTGTCCCTGACTGTTCCAGAGAGCTGTTTCCCTGAATGACAAGATTACGACTAAGTCTCTATATGTATCACCTTCTATACGTATATAAAATTCTCTCACTTTCATTACTCAGAAAGCATGAACTAGCTATCCAAACACTGCATAAATTCTGAGATAATGTGACTTTAACGATTAATGGTCCTTACAGATTTAGACTGTATTTGAGTAAGGTACAATCATTATCTCTAGTTACAAACGACCCCTGTAATATACATCCAAGTCTGACCTATTTCGATAGATCATTGCCCTCACTTCACAGCGCCTGACAACAAATTAACATGTGAGCAGTGCATATAAACAACATTCCCATATCTCTCTGCATACGCTACCACATGACTTCTTAGACATCCAACTTAGTCAGTTCCACTCAATAAGATACATGTTATCAAATGCTGTTCTTTAAAGAAATTGGGCATCCTAGTACTAAAGCCTGTCTTTTCTTACAAGACAGCTACCTGGTCCCTTGTTTTAATGAGGAAAGCACTATTCTTTAGTTTTTCCCCAGAGTCAGACAAGTCTTGTCTCTCACAGGAAAACTCTCTAAAGAATACGACCAGGGTTGTTATTTTAAATTCAACATTACTTCCAAGGTGTATGCCTTAATTTAAACTGACCAATCATAACCAGCAGTTCCTAGTTTTCCCCCAAGATAATTATTTCTTTCGTCAGATTTTGACAGCCTAGAATCTGAGAAATACGATGCATACCAATTTCCCTTTGAAAATGATTATTTGACATGGGGTTCCCATCAAGCGGTTATGGTCGGCAACTTTAATGTTCAATTTCCCAGGACAGCGTTGTGGTGTCTGGGTCAATTCTAAATGAGCCGTAGATGCTGGCCTTTCAAGTTTAACAACTGACATGGGGAAAAAGGTCGAAGTGACCCTTCATAAAGACCTTGCTGGCTTGACTTTAATAAAATTTTAATGCACAATCTATTCAATTTTAAGGTTCAATACTTAATCAAAATTCGACACATTACACAGTGTTATACTTTACCTCTGCATACTTACCTTTCTTATAAGCACACCATTACCAGGGTCTACATTAGTATTAAGTTTTAATAAAGAAGATGATGCAGATATGACAGTGTTAAGTAATGGAGCCATGGCCTAAAACTAAACCAGTCTGTTAAAAAAATGCAGATATGACAGTGTTAAGTAATGGAGCCATGGCCTAAAACTAAACCAGTCTGTTAAAAAAATGCAGATCTGACAGTGTTAAGTAATGGAGCCATGGCCTGAAACTAGTCTGTTAAAAAAATGTAGAACATTATTTATAGGTAGATCAAGGGGATTTGTTGTTTGAAAATTGCAGCTGTTGTTCAAGATGTGTCCAATATTGTACCTCGTGGGTTCTGTATATGAATAAAGGATGACACTGACAGTCTGTACATGAATGAAGGATTACACTGACAGTCTGTACATGAATGAAGGATAACAATGACACCTTGTCCTGACATGCCTTTACACAGCAAGGAGCACTGTGAAGTTAAATACAGCTAGCCAGGTTTTAACCAGAGGGTTTTGCTTGTGTGGGTCCTGAGGTATGGCCCACCATTCTGCAAATCCAGGGAAGAATGTATGACTGCTGAGCAATTTGTCTCAGCCAACAGGGAAACCATGGCTGTGTTGTCCACAATGGCACAGCAAGAATCACTTGTACATTGTCATTTGGGGTCTGTTAAATAAAACATTTCACCAGACCTGAAAGGGGAGAACATGTATAAAATTAGACCAAGCCAAATAATTGATATGGCATCAATAACAAAAGCATTTCTGGTAAATATGATACGTATTGTAAATTTAATTCAGTCCCTAAACAAATGTCCAAGTGTCCAAATATTGGATGAATTTCATGTGTAAGTTATGTTGTTTAACATTTACTCAGTATCATCACTGATAGGTAATCTGCTCCTAAATTATTCTTGCTAGGGAGATGGCAAGCAATCACTTAAGTTTTCAATACATTGGAACCAAATATCATGAGCTGTCTGATCCAGTACTCACCTCCCATCTCCCATTTTTCTATCCAGAAAGATCATATTATTCACAATATATTTTTGTCCATAAAGAGACTTCAGTGCAAGAAACAAACATGTAATTCTCAGACGTTGATGTACACTACACATTTTGTCTGCATTACTGCAGCACCCACCAGTCATTTTATTGTCTGTCTCATATTTCCCAATCCCTTGAGAAAACTGTCACTTTTGAGCAGAACATCTTGTTTGCCTCTATAAACAGGCTTAATACTGCTATTAAGTTTAGGGTCCACCATTTTTAATTGTTTCTTTAGCATGGTTGGGAAGACAAATGATACATCATAATTTTCACATTTCAGTTTCAATAATCTTTTTCCCTTTCTAAAAGTTTGTAGTAACGAGAGGCATATTCTGTGCCAGGCTCAAGCAACCATATTCATTTAGTTCAACCAGTGTCCAATTCCATGTGAACAGGTTACACAGTTACTTGCAGTTTGTAATCAAAGGGGTTGCATTGTCTCTTTTTGAAGTTTCCTGGTCACTTTGGATATGGTCACAATTGATTGAGTTGCGACCTGACTTCAGAAGTCAAGTCCTTTCTAAAAGGAGGTCAGTGACCTTTATATTTTGGAACCCACTCAGAGATACTTAAGTGAAATGGAGATTAATTCTGATGACCTTTATTGGAAACAAGACAAAACCCAATAAAAAGCAACTGCAGGGATTCACTAGCCTCAATGAGCAACTTAAGAAGGAAAAACAAGCTTGTGCCAAATTTTCCTGAACCAGCTGGAGTGAACAGCTTGAAGAAACTGTATGAGGACGTGCTACAGGAGAAAAACCAGGACATTTTAATGGAATGTGGTTTTCACAACAAAGTTTAATCATGTTTGATGGATTTTACATATGTTAGCTTTATCTGTTATTTATTATATTTTACAGAATTTTAACATCTTTATGTTTTATATTTCTTTTTGTTGTACTTAATTATACATTTATTTAGTAAGCTTTATCTTTTTAAATTTGCATGTAATCCAGTTTTACATTTTTCATAACATAGTCACTTTATGATCGGGTGCTGTAAAAACACTAGACACATACATACATGCATACATACATACATACATACATACATACAGGGGCCCCGAGTGGCCGAATGGTCTAAAGCTCTCTCCGTTACGGATCACTGCCATCTCACCTCTGTCTGCGTGGGTTCGAATCTAGGATTCGGCGAATGTGGATATGTGAGAAAGCTTGCCAGTAGCTTCTCGTGGGTCAGTGGTTCTTTCCGGGGATTTGCCGGTTTCTTCCTCCACCATTAATACTGGCCGCCATGTATAGCCTATCGTGTGCTGAAAAATGGCATTAAGCCCCACATCAACAACAACAACAACAACATACATACATACATACTGAACCTACTGGAGCTTTGCACCTATTTGTTTGGTGGTTTGTTCATTTTTGCCCAAATCTCAGGGCTTACTTTGGGCACACTTACATTCTAACAAAATGTGTCACCATGGCTTAGTAAATGTTTGAAATCATCAGCTTCTTTATCACTGACATCACCACTTGAAGAGAAATTGCTATCCTTGTGAGGAAGTACAGTTTCTTCTCAGGCACATTTCAGTGGCAATTTCTCATATCCTGACATGTCCACAAGGGATTTAGTGTTTATCATCTTGTAATTCCAGACTTTGTACAGCTGCTGATAAATTTTCCATCTAATTCAGCTTATGATTCCACATCATGTGATTTTGGACTGTTTGTCATTTAAACATGTTCTGCTGGGTGCCACCATTGTTCTAGTGTCATGTTTTTTTTTTCTCATAGTCCCTGTGAAATTTCAGATAAAGATGTATAGTCACATGTCACAACTTTCATTGATGCCAGCTGCAATAGTGCATCCCCAGTCTCTGCTAACTCTGAATAATTTTGCAATGTAGATGCCTCTACAGGGACGAAATTTAACACAGTGACTGTTGTTTAAAACATTGGGATTTGTTGCATTCTGTCACAACAGTCATGGAGAAAGCTTTTTGCCTTTACAGCAGATTGTGCTTGGTTTGGTTTGCAGTATTTTTGATCAGTAAGCCAGTTCCTTATTGGGATATCTTTGCCCAGTTGTCACCTTTGCGTGTGAACTTTCTGGAACCCTGACACAGCAGTTACAGATAAATCAATAAAGTTTATCAACAGAGATGTCAAAAAAAAAGTTCTCAAAGTGAAAGAAAACTACAAAATTTTATCTAAGTTCAGTCATAAAATTGTTTAAGTCTAACAAACTACAATACATTGTGTGGCCGATTCCATCTCCTGTGATGCTGAAACACATCGACTTTTGCCTTTATCTTCTGTTTTGGTGTACTTTTTAAAAAATTTTAACATCTTTACGCTTTATTAGTTGTCTTCTGGGATTACATGATTTTTTGGGAGGGAAAGGCTTTACTTCATAAAAATATTGGTCATATTTTGCTTTTATGTTTTTACAATGTAATTTTTGATTGACATTATGTGACTGGGATTCTGCTGATGTGCTATTTCACTCTATTCTTAGACATAGATATACTTGGCATGTTATAACTAGGATTGTGCTGATGTGCCATTAAACCATTTGTGTGTGTGTATATATATATATGTGTGTGTGTGTGTATATATATATATATATATATATATATATATATATCTATCTATATATATTGAAAATGTTTATAGCAGTAATGGATAAGACATTTTTTAAAATAATGTTTAGCATTTGTATAAAATGGTCTAAAACTGGTTACCATTATGTTGTCACTTATAAGTGTTGTTACTTTTAAGTTAGGTCCAGCTACATACAACACAGACCTGATCTGTTGTTGAATAATGCATGGGCAGATTAGGGTTTCTTGTTTGTTCTGCTAATTATTCATATTTAAACTATATAGACCCAGATCTGCTATCACATTATGTGTGGCATTTCTAGATCAGTGAAGTTGGATCATACTGATTCACAAGTATATATGGTACATATTTCATGACTCAAAACCTTGTAATTTGTTCTTTTAGAATTCAGATAAGCCTTAATCAGGAGATTTGGTCCACTATACATCTGGGATGATTATAAATCTTTTTATTAAGTTTTGATACATTGTCTTGCCACTGATTGCTTATGTTTGGCCAATAGATTCTCCTATTCCTTGAATATACTTTCACCTACATGCAGAGATCAGAGTTACAAAAAAGGCCAGATTGATTAATCCCCATCCAGCAAAGACTTGGAAATGGATGTAATGTTCCATGTTTAATTATTTATAATGAGGGATGAGTCATTGCTGCTGCTGATTATTATTATCTACACATGCATCCCCATTGTTATTTTAGCCATCTTTAGTAGCATTCAGATTCTGGTAATCTCAGGTTTCATGGGTATACTGGAGGAAATTAATGAAAAACTTTGCATCTTTTTTAAAACATGGGTTTTGAGAGAAGGTAATTGCTGATTAGTCTTGAATTGAATTGAGGTAGAAATTTCCAGGCAAATTGTAACAATCAGTATTTGTGTATATAGTATGTCAGGGAGGGGTAGATATGATACGATTCCCCACCCATTATGGTGCATTGGTTATCATTATCTAGGAGATGATCGACCATGGTGTTATAGCTCAGATCAAGCAAAGAATAAAATAAAAAATGAAATTAATGGATCAAATAACAGAGACGTGAACAAGGATATAGAATCAAACAACATGAGCCCCCATATATAAAATATAACAGTTTAATCAACTACATACACAAAATGAAATAGAACGTGACATTTGAATGATAAACTTTCTCTTAGAAATAAAATTACAAACTTTATGTGAAATACAATTAGTCATTATGTTATACCAATAAAATGAATTTGATCATATAATTAAGTGAATGATCAAATTCAAATTGCTGGCATGTCAGCATAACCTGGTTGCTTCCTGTCCTTTCTGAATTGCTCTTGCTGACAGGTCAGCGTTGCCATATTTCTCTTGCTTCTCACTGTCTCTCCATCCTCTTTGGGTCATCAGCTGTAACTTGGCTGTCAGCTCCCACTACATAGCATAGGTATGGAGCTAGCTATTTCCCCTTTCAGATAAATATAATATGCAAGCTAAATGTTTTTGGGTCAGGTTTTCTTCTCCTGGGATCAAACAATATGCCCACTTTTTTATGTTAGATATTGTCATATTGTAATTCAGTCAGTTCACAACCTGATGCTGATACACAGAACCTGATTATCATAAATTAAAGTCTTTTCCTTCAGCTGCTAGTCACATTACTACTGGAATCATAAGAACTCTGAAATAAACTATTACATACCACTGTGGACTGTAAATTACAAGCTGTTAGTAGACACGTACCGATTTTCATCAGTTAAGAGAATTAATTACACAAATGAGTGGACCTGATGTCTTGTCTTAACAGCATTACTTGCTCTCTAGTGATTCATTGATATAGACATAGTAAATTCAGTGACAGATAAATCAACAAATTCTCACAATTCGTATAAGTGTAATGCATGAAATTCCTACAATACTCGATTTCTATTACATTTGAATGAGGTAATTTGAACAAATTCATATAGAGACAAATACATGTAAACCCTTAGCTTCTGAACTCATGGAAAATTGATGTATGAATTTAAAATGAATAAATTCAGCAAATAATTACAAATTTACATCAATGAACATATTCTATGTGATTGAGACAATACATTGTGCTTTTCCAAGACCCACTATCATTTCTGTGACGCTGAATCTCCCTTTCCATGTCCCTCAACTTCTTCAGACCTAGTCTCTTGGGCAATTTTAATGAGAAAAGTACTTTTTAATTTCCTCAGAACTGGCTTCCCCTTCCACAGAAAACTTGGACTGCTGAATTTAGCAAGGAAATTACTTTCAACATAGAATTTCATTTGGAAAACACACTCTCTCATTTAGCTTTGCCAGTTGGGATTGACTTCCTCTAACTGCCAAAATTTTAATACTCGCATCAAAGTCAGAATAATTTTCTCCAGTCTGCCTTTATTAATAACCATTTTGGAAAATATCATTTTATGACACCTTGTTCAAATGGCCCAAGATTTCCCAAAATTTGTAACTGGCTTGTCTCCACTTTGTCATTTCCTTCACTTGGCCCTATGTTAACATATGAGTTGGACCTTTATCCTTGCAGATGCTAATTACAATCCAGAGAGTTTAACCATTGCAAACTACCAATTTATTGTGAGCCTGGCCCATATGTAAGTCTTAATAGTTACGTGTCATGCTGACCAAGACAAATTTAATGTGCTGCTACAAAGCATCTACAAACATTTTGCACCAGTACATATTATTCACCACTTCGATTTATTATCATTGTGTTTTGTTGGTTTCTTGTTTATATTCTTTAATTATTTTATTTTGTATGTGCAAAACCTATATTTTTTTTGGCATTATTATGCAATGGGCCTACATCCATTGCCCATAGTTCATTAGAAGTTGTAATTGTTATCACTATTCTTCCTAAACAACTTGTAAGAAGGTGATGAGCTTAGCATACAGTTTCATTCTGAGGTCTTGTTGGTCCTATGAAGATGGTGCCCCACAAATATTCAGTATGGCAGCCATGGTGTCTATCTTAAAATTTTTTCCTACTCCAAGTGAACAAATGGTCACATTTACATGGGGCTAGTACCAAGGGACTTCTATGATGCCAAGTTGGTCCAAAGCAAAAATGGTTACCAGTCTAATATCCAGCATGGCCACCATGATAGCCTAATGAAAAATCTTGTTTTGCTACTTTCCTCAACAGATGATTGTATCAACATGGGGTTTTCACTAAAGATGATTTATGTTATCTAGTTGGTCCTAATCAGAAATGGTGCCAGTAAGATGTCTCATACTTGTATGTTGGCCATTTTGACAGTCTTGTTAATGTAGCATATCCTGAGCAGATGATTGTAGTGACATGGTTTTTTTGTTAAAAGATTTCGTATGATGTCATTTTTGCATGTTATTGGGTGGCAGCAAATAATTGCTTTTCTTCCTCTTGAAACACTTGGAAATACATTTTATTCAGTTCCAAAACAAATAAATGAATGAAAATTTGTAACCCAAGCAACCAAAGCAAGACATACAATATTAGGTTATCCCTTAAGTCATGCAGCAGTGATTTAGATTTTTAACGTAGCTTTTAACAATTTTTCAGTCATATCGTTACGATGTCTGCAGTGTGACAGTTTATAGTGATGTCTAGCACTGGGGCATCATGCCGCAGACATGTGGCATGATGTCCCACCCAGTCACATTATTCTGACACCAGGTCGACCAGTCCTAACACTAACCTCTTAATGCTGAGCGCCAAGCGAGGCAGCTGTTAGTACCATTTTTGTAAGTCTTTGGTATGACTCGGCCGGGGTTTGAACCCGCAACCTACCGCATCTGAGGCGGACGCTCTAACCACTAGGCCACCGGAGCGGTTTTCAAAGTCATGCAGCAGAGTATATCACATGTTACGTGTACATTAATCAACAGAAACAGACATTACGTTTGCTTTTCTCAGATCTATTTTCAGTCCACAAGAAAATGCTAGCATACAGCTTCACCCATGAAGCCAAATAAACTTGCTTGTTTTTATCTCTTACCATCATCCACCACCCATGAAACTATGCATAAATATAACTCATTTTGTTTGCAGAATTTGTTTTATAAATAAAAACAAAGTGAAATTAGATGTCTTTCAGATGAATCTTGATTGCCATATTCTAGATAGTTAAAGTAGTAGTGTAATTCGGTAGTGGGTGAGATAGTAGAAGATCAGTCCTTACAAGAAAAGTGAATGGATTCTAGTTTATGCAGTCTCAAACTGGTACCAAGACTTATATAATTCAAATGGTGGATTAAATTACATACCAATACTTACATATTAAGAAGAATATATAAAAAAACACATGAAACAAGAATGTTTTTATATGTTATTATCTGTTCTTCTTTTCTTATAATTGAAGTATTAGTCTGTCCCACTTGACTTATCATTGTAGTATTAGTCTGTCCCACTTGACTTATCATTGTAGTATTAGTCTGTCCCTCTTGAGTTATCAATGTAGTATTAGTCTGTCCGTCTTGACTTATCATTGTAGTATTAGTCTGTCGCTCTTGACTTATCATTGTAGTATTAGTCTGTCCGTCTTGACTTATCATTGTAGTATTAGTCTGTCCCACTTTACTTATCATTGTAGTATTAGTCTGTCCCTCTTGACTTATCATTGTAGTATTAGTCTGTCCCACTTGACTTATCATTGTAGTATTAGTCTGTCCGTCTTGACTTATCATTGTAGTATTAGTCTGTCCCACTTGACTTATCATTGTAGTATTAGTCTGTCCCACTTGACTTATCATTGTAGTATTAGTCTGTCCCTCTTGACTTATCATTGTAGTATTAGTCTGTCCCACTTGACTTATCATTGTAGTATTAGTCTGTCTCTCTTGTCTCTTTGTAGTATTAGACTGTCTCTCTTGTCTTCTTGTAGTATTAGTCTGTCTCTCTTTTCGTATCATTTTGGTATAAGCCTGTCTTACTTGGCTTGTCAATGTAGTATTAATCTGTCTTACTTGACTTATCATTGTAGTATTAGTCTGTCTTACTTGGAATATCACTGTAGTATTTGTCTGTTCCTCTTGGATCATCATTGTAGTATTTGTCTGTCCCCCTTGGATCATCGTTGTAGTATTTGTCTGTCCCTCTTGGATCATCATCGTAGTATTAGTCTGTCTGTCTTGTCTTATTATTGTAGTATTTGTCTATCCCTCTTGGGTTATCATTGTAGTATTGGTCTGTCCTACTTGGATCATCGTTGTAGTATTTGTCTGTCCCTCTTGGATCATCATCGTAGTATTAGTCTGTCTGTCTTGTCTTATTATTGTAGTATTTGTCTATCCCTCTTGGGTTATCATTGTAGTATTGGTCTGTCCTACTTGGATCATCGTTGTAGTATTTGTCTGTCCCTCTTGGATCATCATCGTAGTATTAGTCTGTCTGTCTTGTCTTATTATTGTAGTATTTGTCTATCCCTCTTGGATTATCATTGTAGTATTGGTCTGTCCCACTTGGATTATCATTGTAGTATTAATCTGTCCCTCTTATCTTATCATTGTAGTATTAGTCTGTCTGTCTTGACTTGTCATTGTAGTATTTGTTTGTCTTGACTTATCATTGTAGTATTAGTCTGTCCCTCTTGTCTTATCATAGTGTTAGTCTGTCTTACTTGGCTTATCACTGTAGTATTTTTCTGTCCCTCTTGCAGAGCTCAGAGTTGTGTCTGAAATTAGCAACCAAGGTCCAAATATTGAATAATCATGAAAGAAATTATTGTAGCAAAAGGATTTGGTGGGTGTAAACAAATAGTATACAAAAACAGAAAGAAAATACAGCAATTGGTCCTAAATGAAAATGCTGCCAATTTGCGATCCTGCACAGCTGCCATAGGTAGCCATCTTAGAAATCTTGGTATAATAGCATCTTCTTCTGACTGGGTGGTCTTATTGACATGGGGTTTTCAGTGAATGATGTTGTATAATATGTTTTTGTTTCAAAGTCAAAATGGTAGATCAGGCCACCAGTGTGACCCCTGTTGTGGCCATTTGCAAAGTCTTGTTATTATTACTTCTCCAGAATAGATTGTTGTAGCAACATGGGGTTTTACTATATCTAGTTGGTCATAAATAAAAATGAAGCCTATCTGATATCCAGGATAACCATGATGGCAGCCATCTTGAAAATCATGTAGCAACTACATTTCCTAAATGGATGGTTAAAACTTGATTGTGATTTTCTTGAAAATCTTTTTATCATTATTCATCCTGAATGGATGGCTGAATTGACATGGGGTTTTAATTAAAAGACTTTTTACAATGTCTGCAGCATTGGTCATAAATGAAAATGGTGCCTCTTGGACATTCAGTCTTGCCATTGTAGTAGCCATCTTGAAAATCTTATCAACAGTCTTCATGAATGGATGGTCATATTGATATGGGGTTCTTGCAATATTGGTTCTGTATGCAGATCCGACCTCCAACATATCTGCACTTCTGTGAAGGGGTTTTGAAAACCAGACCTAGTTGACCTTGGTGTCAAGTCAGAGGTCATTTCTTATGTGTTTTTGTGCCTCATTGAGATTATGAACAGTCACTTTGTACACATACAAGTGAATTTGTACCAGATTTTGTTAGTTGCAATCCAATGAACAGTACTTTAAAATTGGTTTTAAGGTCAAAGGTCTTGGCCAGGTTTTTGCTGTACTGGCTTAGGTGCACAATAGCACAAACAAGTATGAATTAAGTTTTAGCTTCACTAGCCATATACCAGATAAGTTTAAGAGAAGGCCTGTTGTATGCTTGCTGTCCATATGTTGACAAAAGTTTGTTATGACCACTTCCCTGCTTAGAGGATTGTCATTAAACCACACACACAGACACATACAAACAGACACACACACACACACACACACACACACACACACACACACACAGGTCATGTTGGTTCTAAATGAAGATGACGATGCTCAAACATCCAATATGGCTGTCACACTGGTTTTCTTGAAAATCTTGTTATCATTACTCCACCTGAATGGATGATCATGTCAAGATAGAGATTTTACTAAAATACTTGTGATGTTTAGTTGGTCCTAAATGAAAACGATCTGAGACCCAATATGGCCAACAGAGCAGCCATCTTGTAAACTTTGTTATTGCTACTAATATTCTAATTGCAAAGTCATAGTGATATGGGGTTTTAACCAGAAGACTTCTTATGGTGTCCAGTTGGTCCAGAATGAAAATAATGCTGATCTGACAGCCAACAGTGACACTATGGTGGCCATCCTAAAAGACTTATTATGGTATCTGGTTGGTCCTAAATGGAAATCCTGTCAATGTTTTCTCCAATATGACTGACACAATGGCCATCTTGAAAATCATTTTGCAAATCTTCCCAAATGGATGGTCATATTGGCATTGGGTTTTCACCAAAAGTCTTCTAATGATGTTTTGTTTGTCGTAAGTGGAAATCATGGTGATCTGACATCCCATGTGGCCACCACAGTGGTTAATTTGAAAATCTTGTTGCTCATGGTGATTATTTCAACACTAAGAGCTATGAAGAAGAAATGGTCTTATCTTGAATTTCTGGAAATTCTGTTCAGACTCTTTGATGGATTCCTGATATCAATTAACCCAGTTTCAGGTTATGTATGAAGAATACATTCAATGATGCCACTTTTGTTCCCAAAAATTATTATTTTCCGATTTAACTAAACTTAACATGTAATTTCATCTTAACATTGTGGCAGCCTGAGTCATATTAGTTGCATGATTTTTATCCATCATGTCAGGTTGAAGGAAAAGTCAGTCTTGACTCAGACTGTTGACCTGCACCCTAAGGTATATTGTGAACATGTAAATTTAAATTTAATAAAATATTTTTGTTAACAAATACGAATATCAGAGATGGTTTCAGTACTCTGCAGTTAAAAAGAAGGAAAGGACTTCCCTTGCATTTCTGGAAGGGAGAGCATTATTCCGTTGTCACATATGTATGTAGTCCCTTACCTAATTCACTTCATATATATGGAACAAGATCATGACATACTCTCATCTATCTGTACCACTGTAGCCCTGGGGTGGAACCATGGGGTCAAGAATTACAGTGGAGAAACATTTTGGTTGATGGTTTTGGTAAAAACCAAAAACTTTCCTGAATTAAATTTCCATGATTAATTCACTTCAAGACTTGAATACATCATCACTCACTGACAGTATTAATTTTGCTACTCCTGCCTCTGGGTGGGACATGGTGCCATTATGTGGGACAACTCTTGGTTAAGGGTTTTGATTCAGTCTCTTACGTTTTAATGAACATTTTACAGGGTTACATACCTGAATAGGACAGTGGTGTCAAGAAGTAGGGCACCCTTTGGTTAATTTTTTTTTTACCAGTATATAAAAGACTCTCACATGATTAAGTTAATATTTGGAATATTATATGGTCCCATCAAGGTTTCTCAAACTGGTAACAACTCTGAAAATTCAACCTTTTTATGGCCATCAGCTTAACGGTGATGCCCAAATTGTGATGATTCAACTCCAGACAAACTGCAAACCTCAGCTGCATAGTCAATGAACTGTAATGATGAGCGGAGAAAGTAGGAGCTTTGTGACAGCCATTTTTCATCAAAATTGATTGAAATACCAAAAACAGATATCGTATGAAGGATCAGTAATGTTTTTAAATGCAGGTTATCATAGAAAAACATTTCTCCCCTCCCCCCTTGAAATTTATACAAGTGAATTTTGACCAGATTGAGGTGTATTCCAATAGATGGCAAGCTGATACTGATTTTAAGTATATATCATGATTAGGCAGTGTGTCAGGTACCATAGCCAGGAATCCTGCCTCAAGGTTATTGTTATGCCAAGACAAATGTCATGTCTTTGACTTGTAACCTTGCCCAGAGTATAACATTTGAACCACTGAAGATATTTAATGAATTATCATGAAAATATGGTGTGTTGCATCCACAGCACTTGTCTCAAGGGCAAGTCACCGCAAGGAGAATGCAATTATGTCACTTGTATCATTGTTTGGAGTAGAACTTTTGACCCACAGAAGATACTTTAATGAAACTTCCATAGCATGTATAGATGATGTATTACACATAACGGTACTTGTGTTCTTTTCCAGAGAATAAATTTTGTGAACCACTGTAGATAATTTTTAAGAAACTTTAACCAGTTATAAGTATGTCCAGACAGTGTGTTGCATACCATAGCCATGCTATCAAGCCATGACAAGGATGATGTAAATCAGTGGCCTTTTTCTTTATCCAGGCTGTTAAACACCAAGACCACTAGGTACCATTTTGTCATTCATATACATCAAGACTACTAGGTACCATTTTGTCATTCATATACATCAAGACTACTAGGTACCATTTTGTCATTCATACACATCAAGACCACTAGGTACCATTTTGTCATTCATACACATCAAGACTACTAGGTACCATTTTGTCTAATCCATCAAGACTACAAGGTACAATTTTGTCATTCATATACATCAAGACTACTAGGTACCATTTTGTCATTCATACACATCAAGACTACTAGGTACCATTTTGTCATTCATACACATCAAGACCACTTGGTACTATTTTGTCATATACATCAAGACTACTAGGTACCATTTTGTCATTCATATACATCAAGACTACTAGGTACCATTTTGTCATTCATACACATCAAGACTACTAGGTACCAATTTGTCATTCATACACATCAAGACCACTAGGTACCATTTTGTCATTCATACACATCCAGACCACTAGGTACCATTTTGTCGTTCATATACATCAAGACTACTAGGTACCATTTTGTCATTCATACACATCAAGACTACTAGGTACCATTTTGTCTAATCCATCAAGACTGCAAGGTACAATTTTGTCATTCATATACATCAAGACTACTAGGTACCATTTTGTCATTCATACACATCAAGACTACTAGGTACCATTTTGTCTAATTGATCAAGATTACAAGGTACAATTTTGTCATTCATATACATCAAGACCACTAGGTACCATTTTGTCATTCATACACATCAAGACTACAAGGTACAATTTTATCATTCATACACATCAAGACCACTAGGTACCATTTTGTCATTCATACACATCAAGACCACTAGGTACCACTTTGTCATTCATACACATCAAGACTACTGGGTACCATTTTGTCATTCATACACATCAAGCCTACTAGGTACCATTTTGTCTAATCCATCAAGACTACAAGGTACAATTTTGTCATTCATACACATCAAGACTACTAGGTACCATTTTGTCATTCATACACATCAAGACCACTAGGTACAATTTTGTCATTCATATACATCAAAACTACTAGGTATCATTTTGTCATTCATACACATCAAGACTACTAGGTACCATTTTGTCATTCATACACATCAAGACTACTAGGTACCATTTTGTCATATACATAAGACTACTAGGTACCATTTTGTCATTCATATACATCAAGACTACTAGGTATCATTTTGTCATATACATAAGACTACTAGGTACCATTTTGTCATTCATACACATCAAGACTACTAGGTACCATTTTGTCATATACATAAGACTACTAGGTACCATTTTGTCATTCATACACATCAAGACCACTAGGTATCATTTTGTCATTCATACACATCAAGACTACTAGGTACCTTTTTGTCATTCATATACATCAAGACTACTAGGTACCATTTTGTCATTCATACACATCAAGACCACTTGGTACCATTTTGTCATATACATCAAGACTACTAGGTACCATTTTGTCATTCATATACATCAAGGCTACTAGGTACCATTTTGTCATTCATACACATCAAGACTACTAGGTACCAATTTGTCATTCATACACATCAAGACCACTAGGTACCATTTTGTCATTCATACACATCCAGACCACTAGGTACCATTTTGTCGTTCATACACATCAAGACTACTAGGTACCATTTTGTCATTCATACACATCAAGACTACTAGGTACCATTTTGTCTAATCCATCAAGACTGCAAGGTACAATTTTGTCATTCATATACATCAAGACTGCTAGGTACCATTTTGTCATTCATACACATCAAGACTACTAGGTACTATTTTGTCATTCATACACATCAAGACCACTAGGTACAATTTTGTCATTCATATACATCAAGACTATTAGGTATCATTTTGTCATTCATACACATCAAGACTACTAGGTACCATTTTGTCATATACATAAGACTACTAGGTACCATTTTGTCATTCATATACATCAAGACTACTAGGTACCATTTTGTCATTCATACACATCAAGACCACTAGGTATCATTTTGTCATTCATACACATCAAGACCACTAGGTACCATTTTGTCATTCATATACATCAAGACTACTAGGTACCATTTTGTCATTCATACACATCAAGACCACTTGGTACCATTTTGTCATTCATACACATCAAGACTACTAGGTACCATTTTGTCATTCATATACATCAAGACTACTAGGTACCATTTTGTTATTCATACACATCAAGACCACTTGGTACCATTTTGTCATATACATCAAGACTACAAGGTACCATTTTGTCATTCATATACATCAAGGCTACTAGGTACCATTTTGTCATTCATACACATCAAGACCACTAGGTACCATTTTGTCATTCATACACATCAAGACCACTAGGTACCATTTTGTCATTCATACACATCAAGACCACTAGGTACCATTTTGTCATTCATACACATCAAGACCACTAGGTACCATTTTGTCATTCATACA